>CM055905.1:47442956-47612761 GCA_029582155.1 Panopea generosa
TAGTAGTAGTAGTAGTAGTAGTCATAGCGCAGAAACTACCTCACACGGTTTATTGGGTAACGTGTATCGGTCCATGTAGAGTATATAGGGCTGTTTTTACTGATAAATTGATAACTTAAGTTCTATTTATCCGATAACATTTTTGCAAACACTTTTGGAAAGCCTAATTTATTACGGTTGTTCACATATTGTATTTCATTTTTTTTTATGTTCATAGGAACATGGTCTTTTTGTTTTCAGTTCCAATACGGCACCATAAAATCATAGTTTTCCCTATATGTCCAATGTAAAATTTGAAACATTATGAGAAGTAGTGTGTATTTAACAGCAGTTGTCTTTAATATATAATGACATATTTTTTGCAATTAATTTCAAAATTAACAGATGCTTATCTTTCCAAAGGTATATTTTTAAATTGTTTAATCAATCTGGAACATGGTCTTTTTTTAACAAAATTATTAGTAATTTTTCTATTTTTCACTTTTTACGTCTGCTAACAGAACCAGAACGATATTGGTCACGTGACTACCTGCGAGCGATAGTTGAAGGTCGCGTTTTAAGAGCTACTGCTATGCTACTTTATAACTTTAATATTATTAAGAACGCATGCTGTTATATATATTATTAATGTATGTATGTATAAATGTATCATGAATAGTGAAACTTTAGTAAATTTTATCTATATATTTTATTTTTTTATTTATTTTTTATTTTTATTTTTTTTTTATGTCTCATCATATATACAGCAATATAAAACATACATTACAACATCACATAAGAAGATGTACATATGTCATTCTAAAATAGAATTATAAGAGACCATATTAACTTATCAAAGAAAAGATACATTCAATATATATTACATTATATTTTAAAGGCAATTTATAATAATATATTACATTACTTCTTCCACTATCTGAGTTTATATTAGTATTCCAGTCTGCTATGAAATGAGACAGCGACGCTTCTTTCACTTCATTCAAAAATTTGTGTTAACCTATAGGCATATTAACATTAACATTATTGTAACCAATCTTGGAATAGTTATTTAAAACTCTAAAACACCAGTTCTTACACCCCGGACCATTAACACTTAAACAATACAAACATATTTTCTTATTACACCTTGTATTGGACATATGACTAACTCGTATCCAATAACTGGAGACTGAAAGTATTTGTCTTATAGACACAGGCTGTCACCCCATATCACCGGACATTGCAGTTGTTGGTGTGTTTCTAGTGGTACCCAAAAAAAATGCATAGCTCTATTCTGCACCGCTTCTATGCAAGAGAATTTTTGTGAACCCCATATTGCTGCACCATAAGCTATAACAGACCATACTAAGGAATCATATAATTTTGTATACACTTTAAACGGCATTCCACCAATTGTTTTATATTTAGAAATCAACAAACCTAATTAATGCTCTACTGGCTGATTGAGCAACAAAAGACGCAGTGACATTAAAGTTTAAATGTTCCTCTAAAACAAGGCCTAAATATAAATATTTATCTTTTATCAATATATCAGCATCACCACAAGTGAATTTAAAATTTGTTTTCGGTTTAGATTTTATATCTATATTAAATAAAGTATTGGAAATAATAAGATAATGCACTATTTTAATGACTTGTGATTTAATGATCTGTTAATTGCCATACGTTATGTTAATCTGCTTTATTGTTGTTGTTATAAAATACACAAAGTAATTATGAAAGCAAGTTTATCAATTATATTTTCACAGTTTTTACAGCGGTAATTGGCAGCGGACCGAACCATATTGTCCTTAATGACAATTAGCAACAGTTTATACCTTCATTATGCTTCAGGGCTAGGTTGAAACTATAAGATAATATAAGATAAGATATTGTTTATTATTGTGACATGTGCATACATTCATTAAGTTATACATATATACAATTGACAAAATTATTTGGCACCCGGCCCATTGGGCCTATATGTCACCAGGATAATCAAGAAAGTAATTATATACAAAATTCATAAATACTCTATATATGTATATTAGGTTCCATATATATCAGAATGGAAGACATCTGCTTGTTATAAGTCAGTTGACACAGTGTCAAATTTTCGCACATAATGGCTTCATTTTGAAGAAATAAACCTAAAACTGATTATAAAAATCTACACGACGGACAGGAGTTACCTGTCAGTCCTAAGTTATAGAAATTACAACAGAAATATCAACTTACAAAGAACAGTATTACGTCGAATATCTTATCTGGTCCAGGAAGAATTCAGCAACTAAAGTAAGTATATTTCTCTCTCTCTCTCTCTTTCTCTCTCACTCGAGCAATGCAGTATGTTTCTAATAAATGTTCTTAATAGATATTAGAAACTTAACTACATTCATTTCCTATTTAGAAAGGCGTAATTCATTTTTCATAATTGCGCCAAAACACAAGCTAGATGTTTAGGAACAGAACAGATATTTTATTTCAGACTTGTACATCGTCATAATAACTATATACTATGATACTATGCCTAATAGATGATGCCTCTTTAAAGAAAATTCAATCTTTTTTTTAGAAATTCCAATTCTGGCAGCGCAAATCGCCTCCCTCAGGAACCGTTCTACATGTAAACAATTCGTCTATTTTAGTTAGATGTTTTATAATAAGAGCATTTTACGGTACAGATTAAGTAATCTTGGACAAACTTGAAAACAGTTTCTAAGAAATCAGACGATAGATTAACCGGTTTGAAATAATTAATATAGATCCGTTATTCTCCAATTCGAAAAGGTGAAATCTCGCTCTCGTGCGTGACGAGATCTGTGCTAGACTTGAGCTCAGGGGAATCGCGTCATACCATAACAAACCGCAGTGGTGCTTCTGACAGTAGTTAATTACAACAAAGTTACATAAAACAGCCATAAAAAGAAAGAAAACAATACAAGATACGAAAGAAAATAAAAAAAAATAAGTTTCTCATGATAAAATAAAATTACTTTTTATCGTTTTGTGCGTGTTTGTATAATTAATGCTTGATTTCTGGTGATGAGTGGGGTAATTTGTAAACTTGAGAAGTTTTGTATTAATTTGTTTTTATCAATATCCCTACTATCATTTACAAATAGTGAATGGTTATATTTTATTTGTTTCATAGTTCATGCGACATGACGGATTTTATTAATAATTCTTGTTTTTTTATAGATGTATTATCTACCAAATTTCGGACCCAACTGACGACATGCATGTTGCACAGTTAATGGGCCTTTTTGTTTAAAACGTAGGTAAATGATTTAAAAAAAAAACAAAAAAACTTGATGACTATAACATATCAATATAATTTAAATGTAGTTTTTGCAAAAAAAATATCATTTTCTTTTATTTAAGAGAGCTTTGAATAAATTACAGACGTTTCGTACCACCAAATTGAGGTCTCGTACCACACATATGTTAATGCATATCGTTACAGTGTTTCACACCATGATTAGGTGTCACAATCATTTACTTACGGTATTTGTTTGTAGTGTGTAATAGTATTGGATTGTTCTTATTTTGGGTTGAACGTAACTAAAATACATTTTATTTTGTTTATACATTGATTGTATTAACGAGAAATTTGATATATTTATTGTAAATTTACACCATATACTACGGACACAAATCACACAAAATAATATACGTACAATTTTGATTTTATCGCATTTACAACATTTACGTGTATCACATTGTAATGCATGATCACGAGGAGATATATTTGCTTTCTTTAATAAAAGTGTATTTGTGAAATGATACATAAACTCAGAAAATTTCAATTTTTGACAAAAAAACTGCATCCCTGGTATATATTCTTTCAAGAAGATAAATAGAATGATACACATTCTGTTACACACCTGCTGTTATACCGAGGTACTACATAAAATGTAAAACATTTGGTCATTTTGGAAAGATATACACGGAAATGGAACGCCTCTCCCTACCCAACCTGCATAAATATTCTATTTTTTTGAATTTATAGAATCAATTTCTTACCATTGGTATTGACCCCATAAATAACTGAAAATGTTTAAATTAAGTTATTGTCCATAATACTATGCAATATAACATACATCCTATCTTAAATCCTGGAGTCATAAAACATGTGGTGAATTATGCAAATTTGGGTACACTATGCATGTTTTTTTCTCATTACCACATGGTGTGACTAGTGTTGGTGAATTATGAAAGCTCAGCAGGATGTCAGTAACTGGACAGTAGCATACATTGTGTGCAATATGCCTGTAGGCAAATATATTCCATATGACACTATCCATCAAAGGTTAAAAAATCATATTTGTCCGGGTAACTAGTAGACTTGGTAACGATGTCATATGGGCTACTTATTGGTAAAATACACAATATGATAAAACAAAAAAAATCCAAGTTATGCAAATATTAAAAACACCACTCAACAACGCTTTTTATACGAAATTTTATATGAAATTAGCATATTATCAGCCATAATAGCAATGGATGCACCAGTTTAACATGATAATGAAAAAAAAGCTGTCACATACATTTTCTTTTTTTTCGCTAAATAAGGTTTTATTTATAATTCACTATGAGCCCGTTAAATATATATAATAGACCATTTTTTGCTTAAATTCCGTTCCTGGTTTAAAATATGGTGAATTTGATAATTTACTGACTGCGTAGCAAACAGTGCATACATTGATAAAACGGCTTGGATGTGCAGGCTAATCTGGGTCTACATCGACACTAACCGCAATATTATTTTTGTTTTCTTTATCAAGCGGAGGGTTATTTTCATATTTTACAAATTCAATCATGCTTGCTTTTGTAATGACTGCCAGGCCTGATTAGCTCAGTCATTAGCGCGTCTGAATATTAATCCATGGGTCACGAGTTTGAATCCTCACCGGTCACAATCTCTGTGATGGTTGATATACATATTGCGTCTCATTATCATTCGTCTCTGATATAAAAGAGAGACTAATAAAAGCTCATTTTTTATGTCAGAACTTTATTTCAATGTTAGTTTTATGTAATTTAAACAAGCAAAACCTATTTTTAAGAAAAGATAACATTGTGGTTAGATTTGTTTTATTGGATTTGATGCGTAAAAATTCCAAAAGAGGTACATTTTTGAAAATGATGCTTATATATTAATTCAGATATCTCAGATGAAAACATTTATCCATTTTTAAGACTTAAACATGAAAAATAAGCATATTCCGTCTGTTTGGAAATATGGAAGGCCGTACAATTTTTTCCAGACTGTCGACACATGAGATGGAGGATAGTTGGGTTTTCTTCATCAGTTGTCTGTGGGTATCCATGGCTTAAGTTTGCCATTTTAATCCTTATAACTCCGTTTGATCCTAGACTGTCACTGTTTGGCTCTTTTGAAATAGTGTAAAATGTAGAACGTGGTGGAACTTTACTTCTATTGTGATTTCACAAAGACACACAACAATAGTCATCCGACGGCATTCTAATTGAACTGAAATAAAATTCATATAACAATAGTCTTAAGTCACTAATAAATAGTTGATGAGTAAAAAAATAAAATAAAATAAATATTATGGAACATGTACAGTATAATTTCACGGGAATGTTCGTTTCTGTGTTGAAACTATGTTACTACAACTGGTACAAAACAGTCTCAGAAACGTAGTTTTAAACTTCTAACTCGTCTTTATAAAAAAAATATAGCTATAATGAATTATGTTCTTGAAACAAATTAAGTAAATTCTTCTGCAAGAATAACTTTTCTTAATAATTTACACTTATAATATACCACACACACACACACACACACACACACACACACACACACACACCATTTTACATTATGCTAACCACCCACTTAAAACAGTAATAAAAGTCACAATAAAAAGGTAACCGTGGTCAATAACCTCATCATTTCTTAAGTTCATCATTGATACTAGCATACTCTCCCAATTTAAACTTTATTAAACTGCTTTTATAAATCTTTCTGTTGTTAATGTATGAAAATTCAATTTACTTACGTGAAATCTACATTGTTTCAGCAGCGACCGCGGTGAAGGCATAGTGCCACCATTGCAAAAAGGAAGTGCTTCCGTGGGGTAGTCGCATAATGGCGGTTGTAAATAATCCTCAATTCTTCTTCTTTAAAAATGTATTTTCCTTATTTTAATGCTCATTTTTTTTATTTCAATGTCATTATTGATGTATTTTGAACATTTTGATAGCATTGTCTTGTTTGAATTGTGAATTTAGAACAAAAAAAATGATGCTTGGAAATTGGGGTATGAATTCATGATTTCGGAAGTCTACTTTCGCTTTGTCACCAGTGTACACACTGAGCAGAAAAAAAGTCTCATATATGACACACGACTCCTACTTTTCTCATCATATTTTGATAGTGCAGAGGTTGACAAACAGTAAAATGTAGGTTTCACTTCTTTCATTTGGGACCCTCTATGAATGACAAGCCTTCAAACTTTTATTATTTACTATAGAATAAAGAACAAAAATCAATGGTGTGGTTACACCTGAAACGAATTCCCCTGAGCTCATGGTTTCGCGCGAAATCTCGCTCTCGCACGCGACAAGAATTCGGGATTTCGAAGAGGTCAATAATGATAAACTACCTCAGTCTTACACGTCCGTCGCAACGATAAACTACCTCGGTCTTACACGTCCGTTACAATGATAAACTACCTTGGTCTTACATGTCCGTCACAATGATAAACTACCTTAGTCTTGATGCTTACTTTTATATTAGAACATGTTACTGATACACTTTACCAAAATACATGTAAAACGAAAATAAATTGCAGATGTAAACCGAAATTGTTGCACGACCTTTAACCCGGACACTCTCCAACTTATTAGTCAGGAAAATGACGTGTTTATTTCTCCCGTCATTTTCGTTAAAAACTATTTTTTATTTACGCAATGGATGAAAATATTTGAACCAATTCTGGTATATGAACACGTATTTTACAGAATGTTAACATTATTCACGCCATTGAATACAAAACATTATAGATCTAGCTATCCGAAATTTTTTGTCTTCTTGTTATTTTATATGATTAGTAATATTATATCAATACCGTTGTTATCAGTACAGAAGCACGAAAGACGACACTGTATGAAGCAATCAAAATTATCGAGCTCGTGTTCATAATTGATAACTGTACCATTATCTGCATTGTCCATTTTCCATGTGAGTTTTCATCCTCTTTTTCTAACAACGATAATCTCATATTTACGATCAATGTAAAAACAATTGAATAAGAGAGAACAAAGCAAATCCACAACTGTTACGGTTATTTTCCAACTGGATTTCATATGTAGACAGGAGGAATGTGTTTACCCGTTTTCAGGTAATAGAAGTGCTTTTGTTTGTCAAACGATTATAAATCGTTTAATAACCTCTCATTGCTGAAGTAATGGGTTCGAGCCTACCTTTTATACTCATATGTATTCTGAGGTTTTCCTTAACAAATACAATTGAATTTACCACGTACAAAATGTCTGTATATATACATGTATACAATAGCGTTAAACTCCATTCAAAATTTTGTTATTTCCCTTGACTGGCTGCTTAAGACAGGTTTGACTATATTCCCTATCTAGTGTTTTTGTTTCCTAGCATATTTTAATTATTAATGTATTTAGAGAAGGGCCATGTTTCAAAAACTGTTTGAAGTGGGACTCGAACCAACAATTTTTGACTGATCTACGGACGGTGACTTAGACTACTCGACCACTAAGGACCCGTTTCAACATACAACTAATAAAATATGACCTCGAAATGAATTGAACAAATACCTCATATTGCAAATTTGGCCAACCTCTTCTATTTCACAATTACATTAGTCTGTAGTATTGGCCCAGCTATTCCGATTGGGTCCGTTAAATAGCAATGTTTGGAAAGCCACGTTTGAGCACGTTAATTGGTCAGTTGCTTCAACTGAAACTTTGAATAACGTCACAGTTTAGAAAGCATTCAATTGCTATGAATTGTGGGACAGGCATAGAAGTCCCTGCCTTTTCATTTGGGGTTACTAGACCTGATTCGGGAGAAATCAGGTTCTGGGATTGACTACCATTGCAAACAGCTACCTAACGCAGATATATTTTGACCGAGCTTGGCTCCAACACATGACCTCAGGGATGAGGGGTAAATGGTGTTTGCTATGACGACTCCAGACCATTCGATCACGGAGAAAAAATAATATATGGTTATCATACAAGATCGATGTAGCCGTATACCGCAATGCGGCTGTTATCAATTTTGGCGTTCGGTACTTTCCGGTAATTTAAACTCACCTAACAATTCAATACAAAGAAACACGAAGCCGAACTGCGTAAATATATTCTATATACGTTCTGGTAATTTTCCACAGGTGTTGCCACGATGCATATTATAAAAACAAATTATATTAGATTTCTAGATAGTATTTTACCGTTATACTGTCAATATAAAAACTAACATGATACCTACGTGGGTACAGTCGCGTATTTCTCTTTATCTGACAAAGAAAAATCTCAATATCGATGACGTCAACAATAAATTATTTCAATAAATGCAAACAATAGAAATGTTCAGCTGTTTCAGTTATTTCAAAAGACCGCAGCGATGGTCTAGTGGTAGAGCGTCTTCTCAGCATTTAGAGGATAGTTTTAGGTCTAAGCGGCCTGGCGTCAGTATAATTTGACTGTGGGGGTATCATACATTGTGACTGCGGCATGATAGTCCAGTGTGGCAACGCTCAGAATAGTGTCTCAGGTAGACACCGATATGTCTCCCGATATGACTGAACAATTGTTGAAAACAACGCTAAACATCATACAACAACAGTTATTTCCGTTGAATTATCACCTATATGTGTATTGTAGTTATTATCTATGCATATATTGTAGTTATTATCTATGTATGTATTGTATAATTGTTTATTTATATTGCCTTCGAATCAGTCTGATCCATAAGGCTTAACATATTCAATACAATACACGTGACAACGCAGTTATTATGCATAACGGCAATTAAGTGCTACATGGACAGTAGTTATTATCTATATGTATATTGTAGTTATTTAAAATGTATAAATTGTAGTTATTATCTATGTGTGTATTGAAGTTATTATCTAGGTATATATTGTAGTTATTATCTATATGTGTATTGTAGTTTTTATCTATGTATGTATTGTAGTTATTATCCATATACATCTTGTAGTTATCATCTATGTTTGTATCGTAGTTATTATCAATGTATGTATTGTAGTTGTTATCTTTATGTGTATTGTAGTTATTATCTAAGTACGTATTGTAGTTATTATTTATGTGTGTATTGTAGTTATTATCTATGTATGTATCGTAGTTATTATCTATGTATGTATTGTTTTTATTATCTATGTAAGTATTGTAGTTATTATCTATGTGCGTATTGTTGTTATTATCTATGTACGTATTGTATTTATTATCTATGTACGTATTGTAGTTAAAATCTATGTGTGTATTGCAGTTTTTATCTATGTGTGTATTATAGTTATTATCTATGTAGGTATTGTAGTTATTATCTTTGTGTGTATTCTAGTTATTATCAATGTGTGTTTGGTAGTTGTTACCTAAGTATGTATCGTAGTTATAATCTATGTGTGTATTGTAGCTTTTATCTATGTATGTATCGTAGTTATTATCTATGTGTGCATGTTGTTATTTTCTATGTGTATATTGTAGTTATTATCTATGTGTATTATAGTTATTATCCATGTATATTGTAGTTATTATCTATGTCCGCATTGTAGTTACTACCTATATATGAATTGTAGTTATTATCTATGTATGCATTGTAGTTGTTATCTATGTGTATATTGTGTATTGTAGTTAATATCTATGTACGTATTGTAGTTTTTATCTATGTGTGTATTGAAGTTATTATCTATGTGTGTAATGTAGTTGTTATCTTCTGTATGTATCGTAGTTATTATCTATGTACGTATTGTAGTTATTATCTATGTACACATCCTGAACAGCTCAAGTACCCCAAATGCAGGCAAACGGAATGCACTCAGAGCGTAAACGGAGCTCGAACGGAGCGGACCTGAACCGTGAGCAAACGCTTGGTTTTGAATAATTAACGCACTCGTGAACGCTAGAAATAGATTGAGTGCACTCAGCGTATCTGAGTGCACTAAGAAGTGCAGTATGCGCTACACGCAGTAAGATAAACTTTGTGTGCTCGTGAGCGCGCTGGGAGTGCACTTGTTCATTCGGATACACTCTTTTTCTTTTGTTATAGGAGAGTTATATCGATAATACAAATCGATATTAAACGAAAACAATATTTCCCCATAATTATTAACAATGCAGTATTCATTAGTGCATTTCGGTGTACAAATGCATTATAAAGCTAGGCATTTAGTCATCGATTTGGCAGTTATATCATCAATCAGAATATCGTTTAAATTACAGGTTAAAAATCAATACATTTTGTTTTAAACACGCTGCGAACCGTAAATTAACACCTAGTATGCAAATGATTACTGAAGTAGTTAACATACAATTTAGTTACAGAGTTATACCACGGTAATTGGAGATTGTGACTTGGAAGAATTGAATGCAAATGAACTGAAAATGAGACTAAGTGCATTAGGTGTACACACCAAATTCAGAAAGAAAGAAAAAATACTAGATTTACTGAAATCAAAATTACGATCATAATCACGGGTGCACGCCAGATTAATCAGTGAAAAATATGCTTAATGAGATGTATGTACATGTATTAGATATTTATGTCTTATAAGTATCGTAGTATGCTATATTAAGTTATGGATATTTTGTTTATAAAACATAAATTAATAAAATAAAGCTAAATGAACATTAATGAAAAATAAAAAAATTAAAACAATTAAATGAATAAAGATGAAATAAATTATTTTACTATTTTATTGTTGTCATGTCATCTTTCTTAATACATTGTATATGCCATTAAAACTGTCGGAACAATTGATTAAGCAAAAATGTACTTTTTAACAATTTTATCGATTTAATCTTAATATGCCCGCAGGCAAAAAATGTAGCGACAGGTAGTTTATTTATCATTATCGGAAAATGTAAAGAGAAGCAATATGTTATCGACTACTAGACAGAGTAGCCTTTATTGGATTTTATCGATTTAAGTGTCTGAGGTAGTTTCTGCGATATGAGTAGTAACAGCAGCAACAGTATTAATAACAGTAGTAGTAGTTGTAGTAGTAGTAGTAGTAGTAGTAGTAATAGTAGTGGTAGTAGAAGTAGTAGTATTGTAAGTGGTAGTAGTAGTAGTATCAGAAGCAGCAGCAGTAGCACTAGTAGTTGTTGTAGTAGTAGTAGAAGTAATAATAGCAGCAACAGTATTATCAGCATTATTAATACTAGTATTAGTAGTATTAGTATTAGTAGTAGTAGTAGTAGTAGTAGTAGTAGTAGTAGTAGTAGTAGTAGTTTTAGTAGTAGTAGTAATTGTAGTAGTAGTAGTTGTTGTAGTAGTAGTAGTCGTCAGTCAGCAATTTTCAGAAGAGAATTACAACACAAATTATTATTAATAACTCAATCTTCTTTGATGAAACAACTTAGTATAATAAATTATATATTTAAATTGTTAGATAAACATCGTATGTAAATATTAATTGAACAGATTTGAATATTATGTATTTATTAGTTGTTTGACAAATTGTTTATCCATTCGATAGTTTAGGACTTTTCCATCTATCGATCCGTGTAAACGAGATTGACATTAGGTAGCGTACAATTCGAATACCATGGGAATCTGTAGTTTATTGACATCTGTATCTATTTGTTTACAATATATGTGAATTAATAGTGTATTTTTGGTTTGATGGTTATTTTTTTTGTTGAACACGTATTGGCCGTAACGGACAAATACACATGGTGAATTGAGGAAACTTAGACCTATATTTCATAATATATTATATAATTATATACGTTGATAAAATGTGTTTTACCTCTTTTGTTTTTATTTACTATTTATCAATACAAATAAACTTGAATTAGGAAATTAAGTGTATTAATTTATCATTAAGTTTAAATACGGCTACTGCGTTAACTTTCGATCTGTCTCATTACATAAAATATGCTTGTCATTTATCGAGGCCATGTGTTAACTGATGTGTATTAAATATTCTCCAGTGAAATGGTACTAGAGTTAAACCATTTTCTTTGAAGTATGTCGATTTCTAGAGTAAACGCCATATTTCACATCAGCGTGACATATTTTCATCAGCTCTTTTCAGGAAGTATATTAAAATACGCCCATAAAAACAATATTTCAGTTTTCTTATAGATATATATCTACTTATAATTTGTATTTTAATCAAGTGAATTTGCGATATCAACGTATTTACACCTTTCATCCCGATGCTTTCGACACGCCTCTCTAATCCTGTGCTGTTTACACAGCATTGTAACGAAAACTCACAACACAAACTAAACTATCCGAAATTTCCCCATGTTGCGATACGCATCGATAGTCGCGTGATTGCAAGTTGATGTCATTAATCAAAACACATGTTCTGTCAAAGTTTCATGTTTGGTTTTAAATTTGTATACACTAGCTGGGAATCTAATTTAGAGACGTAAAACATTTAATTATATCAATGAACAATTCAACTATTTACCTTGTCCGACATTCTTATTGTTTCAATATATTTTTTTTATATATGTACACGTATGTTAATTATACCGTTATATGGAATTGTAAATATACACATATAGAGAAGTTTCTGAAATTAGCAAACATTGTCATGATGGAATTGCTATTAACAGGAGAATGTAAAGTTTTAGATATACCTCGATTTCAAAATAAAAAAACACCAATTGAATGATAACTGAAAACTACATATCATAAACTCAGCTGGTATTCATTACACAAAATTGTATAATAATTAAGCGTTAATCGAAACACACATTAACATATTGATCAAGTGAAACTGAAAAACGCTACGCATGCGCACAACACAAACTGAAACGGTTAAACGCTGCGCAGGCGCAGAATAGAAATGGATAAACGGTGCGCATGTGCATAAGCACCCTAAACCCTTAGTTTCCAAACGAACCAACGAACGAACGCATCATAAACGTGGTCGAAACGGCATTGAAACTAAAAACTTGGTAATAAAACGGTTCCCGTACTGTAGTTCACGATTTTATTAATGCTGACCTATGCATAAATTTTACTTATATATCATATTCATAATTATTTTATATTCGATATATTTCTGCTTTCACATTAGATTAACATGTTTACTACAAGCGGACTATATAACAAAACACAGCATAATATATTTCGAATCAAGCTTATTTTGCATATTATTATATATATATTATAATAAAATTTAGATTAAGAATAAAAGAGTCATACTTAACGTAATAAGATATTTCGCACATTTGAAAACTGAAATTATCAAATGGACATACTTTTAGGACAACATGTTACCTTTTTAATTAAATAAAATACTGGCACAGTTGTAAAATTTAGCATAAATGGTGGCTATTTGGATGGATCATGTCTGGTACAAAATACCATTGTTTATCTTAAAACATGTTTTTAAACTTTGAATTAGACCTGACCCGTTGAGTAACATAAATGATTTAGCATATAATGATCTCAATTATAGCCATACTCGTTCAGAAATTCCAGGCATCATCGAAAATCTATACTTAAATTCATACTACCGTACTTGCTATTTTCCTGAATAATGCAGTGGTAATATCTATGGAGTATGAGATCCGGGTTCAAATCCTATGACATACATTATGGTTTATTTTTGGTTGATTTTCCGAGCCACACTATTTTTCCTACACAGATCCATAAATATTTTTAATTGTTATAATGTTAGTACTAAATGCTTTGTCATAAACATTGTCATGCTTTGTAAAACATTGTCAGAAGCACTTTTTTATTTAATGTGTCATTTAAACAGACTAGCCAATAGCAGTGTTATTATTGCTAAACTATATATGAATATATGTAAAGTTGCGTACAACCACTTTCAACTTTGTCTCCTATCATAGTATTATCGATTCATTCGAAAAACGTTTGCATATAATGGAAGATATTTAAAATGGAATATAAAACTCATCGACGAAATCCTATTTTCAGTGAACACAAACTGCACAATTTCATTGCATGTATTGAATGAAACAACACGTTTGCTGTCGTCTCTTTGATGACTGTGACGTCGTCGTGCGTCGGCTAACATCAAAGAGATATTGTACGGGTGAAACGTACATGATTTCAAGTCTTTGCAAGTGACATGTTTATGTCGTTTCATGTTTTTGGTTTGCGAAGTTAGTGATATGGAGGAAATATATCAAATTAATGGATAAGATATATCAACGGTATGTACTCTGTGGACAACTATTTTTCCAAACGTTATGGCTAACGCAAACAATTTCAGTCTGACATCAAAATAAAATCGGTCCAGGTTTGGTCACTTTCCTAATTAATGTCATTGATATTATAATTAAAGTCACTATTAAAAAAATGAAACAAACAAGTAATACTGCGCATTTTTATTAAATATCTTAAAGACGCAAGCAATTTTCGGTTCGAAGGCCCAGCTTTAACCACTTTGAAAAAATAAACGTCACGAGCAAACAATTTAACGCAAGCAAAACCGTTTTGATGAACCGATAAGGGTCGCTGATGCATGTTACGTAGCGATAGACTCTTCCGAAAAACTCCCCTATATATCTGTAATGGCTTAGACAAAATTGACCTCCTTTCGCACAGCGGGTGACAAAACAATAGACTATTACTTCCGCAAGGCCTATTTCACAGCTCAGTTAAGCATGATAGGGGTAATTTATACGTCCGATTGACAATATCTGGACCGATTTTTTTATTAAATTTTGAAACGAAAACCGGTTTTGAACAGAAGAAATCGGTCCAAAAACCGAAAAACCGGTGATTTTAGAAGCCCTGGTACTGATGTATTAAATACTTTTACATATTTCCATTGTTGATTGATACATTTGTAAGTATGTATGCCTAGTTTGTAGATATTTACAGCTATGTATTATCAAAGTGAGAAGGGCGGAGTTCACTTTATCGAAAATCGGTATGGTTGGCCTTTCAGCATATTTAAAACAGAAGGTTGGCTAAACTACTGGTCTGCTTGCTCTTATTTCTACATGTGGTTTGGATTGATAGCTGTGGGAACTATTGATGTATGAGAGATAAGATGACTGGTCACTAGGGGCCGGTCACTATATAAAATACTGGTAATCAACATTATAATGCAAACTAATAATTCTGTTCTCATTGGTCAATTTGAGTTAGAAGTGGCTACATGACGGAGTGTATTTTGCAAATGGATACACAATGATTTCTAAATTAACAAAATGTTTCTTACATTAATAATGAAAATTTGCTTTTTTTAATGTATACTCGACACAATGCACACAATCCTATATTAAAAACGGTCAATATCTTTATTTGAATTTAAAAAAGGTTTTCAAAGAATATATATTTTTTTTTAACTTTTAAATCAACATGACATACACACATGTATTTATCAACAGTTTTGCTAATTTTCAACCAATTAAATAAGGTATGAACTTTGAAATTTAAAAAGGCATCGCCACTATTTAAGCGAATACAGAAAAATCAGTGGAAATGGTCGTTTTTCATTGATCCTGGCGTTTATACTGTTACTCCGATCTTTAATGAGGTGTTTAATTAAGATCTAATGGGGGTTGTAAATGAACAAAATAGCCGTATATATTAAGTACCATTTCCCAGCATGTGGTGATTACTGGCATCATGCTCGGTGATCAGATAAGAAATGCCATTTGAGTTATGTATAAATCGGTGGTTGCTTCAAGTAATCTAAACATCATTCAATTTCTCAGATGGAAATTATATTTTGTAATCATTCTTTCTGCACATTATCTATAATAATTTCATCAAAATACATCATAACCAAAAAAATAGTTTTGAAAAGCATAGCTGCTATATCTCATGTTGTTTTTCAGAGGTATGTGTGATTACTCAAGAAAAATACTATATCCCTGGGATATAGAGTTGCTAAAGTCCGCCCCCAAAACATAAGAATTTCTAACTACTAGTTACATAATCTTGGTTAATTAGATTGAATAGATTGATTGAATATTTTGCGTCATTTTTATGCCATCGAAGGCTAACAGACGATCAGTTAACCTAACCACTGTTTCCTGGAATAAACCAATACTCGAGCACACCCCGTCTCCGCAAGTAACTGATAACTTGAAATAGTGGTGAGAGACGAATGCTTATGAGACGCAATGTCGTATATCAATCATCACGGAGACTATTGCCGGGCGGGGGATTCGAACTCACGACCCCTTGATTGATAGTCAGACGCGTAACCGACTGAGCTAATCAGGCCCGGCTGGTTAATTAGTTATGTATAACCAAAATGTTTATTCTCAGTGGTATTGATGGTTATATATATTATTAAAAAAATGAAAGTATTAACCTTCTCAGTCTTTATATATTACAACATATATGTCTCGTAATTTTACAGTTTAAACTTATTATTGGCTGATATCATTATAAATTATGTTCCGGAATAACTAATAATAATAATAATAATAATTTATATATATGTCTCACCGACTCAAAATCAAAAATATATAAATATCTTGACTATTAAGTTATCGAATCAGTGGATGTTAAACAATGCGTCTAACATCTAACTTACGAATTTACCAAACATTAACTCTGGAAGCCTTTGGTCTTTGAAACCAGCAGGCTAATTTAATGCTACTGCATGTTGTTCAGATTAATAATTATTATAGATTTCACCAGTTTTTGTCTATAGTGCCAGCTGGCAACCTGTCTGTAATGTGCCCGCAAAATGAACTGATGCCTTTTCAACTGGTTTTCAGAACTCTATATAAATGAATCTGCCGGCAATATGTTTGATGGAGTTCTCCTAGTGTTAGTCCCATTATTTGTCTTTACGAGAGGTGGTTTAGAATACAATTATGCACCATGGACAGTCATATTTTTTCATGTAATATGTGTGTCTAACTTTGAATGAGATGTAGTCATGTTCTAAACACAACTTAGTCATATGTTTTTTTTTTTGTTAATTCTGTATGGTGACAACGGTTAACAACATTTTTCTCTTGTTAAAATTTCTATGATTATTACATCAAATTTCAATAGCTTGTTTGTTTTATGTTAATGTTTCAAACAGAAAGTGATACCTTTTTGTCTGTTCTAGGTCAAACCCATCCATATACATTTTCTTTGTTCTTTTGTGTGTTTTTTCAGACACCTTCATGAATCCTCCATGCTTTACTGTCATAATACAAATTTAATAGTATTTATTATTCATCAAAAAGTCACTGTTTTGTCTATTATGTATCCATTTATACGTATAACCAATTTCTACATATTATCATTTTGTTTTATACATTGTAGTGTTGGTCGCATTGAATACAAGAGCTGTAAGTGAACAGCGTTAACTTGACTTTTCTAGTGTTGCCATAAAACAAAATTCAATATCAGTAGTATGTAACATATAAAAATATCAGCACTATAGTACTAACATGTATGTGAGATGGAGGTGAGGAAAATAACAGATGCAAAATTGAAACGGCGGAGTAAATCTAATTTAATAGAAAAACAAAATTGAAAAAGGAATATGATGGGGTATAAAACAGGGTAGAAGGCTCAGACAAGATTTAAACATAGCCAAGTATCGTAATACAATAAAATAGAGTGGAAGCTCTTTGGTTGCTACCAAAATTACAAACAGGCAGAGTATTTCATATTTAATGCAAAACAAAATAAAAAATGGGTAGGATAGGTGTGGTTGGAGTCAGACGGCTCTTGGTAGGCAACACAATTGGAATTGAGCAGAGCAATTCTTTTAATAAAAAGCAAAAGAAAATCAATAAAAATTGGTAGGGGAGGATATTTCATTTGATATTAAACACAATTTAACATAAAGCTGTCGGAGGGACAGCACGCTCGACTATTCGAATATTTGTCACAAAAGTACAAATTTGATTGAGACTAATGACAACTCCAAGCTTACACGATTTATCTAACTTACTAAATTGAGTAGAGCTTATAACTGCAATACTGTGAATGAAACTTCAATCCATCCAATACATATCAAGACCGTTGAGTTTCAATTAAATACAGTGAATGTTTGTTGTGATATGGACTTGATGGTACTTGCACGCAAAACTTTCACCAAAAATTTTTAAGTCAAATAAAGGCAATTTTTTTGTATTATAGCCATCCAAGAGTTATCTAACTTAGTTATTGGAGTAGGTCTGATGACTGGGAAGTATTGTGTAAAAGTTCAAGTCAATACATGCAATAGTTATTGAGATAGGCACTTGCATGCATAACATTAACCAAGATGTGACGCCGATGCCCGAGTGAGTAGAATAGCTTTCTGTATTCTCCGAATAGTCAAAAAAAAATATTCGAATTATATTGTGACAAAAGTACAAACTCAGATACTGATGGCTAATCCATATAAACAGAGTTATTTATGGAATTGCGTAGCTCAAACCTTGTATGAAGTTTCAGTCAAATACATGCAGTGGCTTCTGAGAGATATATTTTGACCAATTATTCCAAGTACAAAAAGGGCTATAATTTAGCAAATAATAGCAAGAGTTACCCCTGTTCATTAATGTAGTTTGATTTAGACTGCAAAACCTTATATAAAGTTACATCAAATACATGGAGTGGTGTAGGAGATATGAAATTAATTGTATTAATTGCATTAAAATATTTAAAATAATTAATCATATCATGAGTTTATGTACGGTATTTAATAGGTATTCAAATATACATGTTTATATAGTTTTTAAAAAAAAAGCGTTACACTAGTAAAATTGGCAGCTGGAAAAATCATTGTGGAAAGTTTTGAATCAATTACCATTGTGAGCTTTTAATCTTCATAATATATAGAGTTTAAATTTAAAAAACATACGTTTAAGAAATAATTTTTGCAGTTTTGTTTATTTTGAACATTTAGATTTTCAAGAGTAAATAAATAAAATGTTAATTGAATATCTAGAAATTGATAACTGGGTACGTACCATTTAAACGTTTGTTTCCTGGTGAACACTCTTTGTGAACATATTCCTGACTCTCAGTTATTTGTATCATCACTTCTCATTAAAAATGAACTTATCACCAAAGAAACGTGTATATTTTATAATCAAAATGGCACCATTAATTATATCATTATCAAAAGTGATAAAGGGTAATTGACAACTATTCAATTTAAAAGATGTTATACCAATGAACAGTATACTTCATATTGCAGTTTACAAACATGAACTACACAACCCGTTCATTAAGCAGTAACGTTGTCTGAAGAGGGTCAGTACTCTGCTCCAGAGAGATACATTACACTGCACACGTATCATTGCTGATAAATTGTTGCTAATAAACAAATTGCTGGTTCTTATTGCTTTGTTTATGTTCGTATATTTGTCGAATCATTTCAATCAACATAATTATAAAATGATATTGATACAAATTGTTCAAATATATTAACTTAGAAATTGAAAATACATTGTTAAGGTTCATAGTAGAAAATATATTATTTAAAGTTTCAGCAAATCATTCTTTTTTATTTTAAAGATAAAGCACTAGGCGATGTTTGAAATCGAAATAATGAACACATTTTTGAATTTGTGTTTTGTCATGTTAAACGTAATTTATTTAGTGGAAGACAAAACTACACAAAACATAATTTATATTAGTTACATCAGACTGCATGTATTGTCTTTAATAGCTTTAAAGTGTTGAAGTACTTACATGTACTTAAAACATATCTATGTAAAATGCATTTTTAATTTTACTACATTTTTTTCTGTTTGTATATACTTACAATTATATTATATATCTCTATGTATACTTATTAATAATTTCTTAATTTGCTTAATTTTCAATTACAAGATTGCTGGTCAAGTGAATTTCAACTAACAGTACATAGACACATCTTTTGACCATGTTTTGGTATATTCTTGCATAACTAACATTGATCTCTCTAACTGTATAATTGACAGTTAATACAAATAACAGGACTGTTCTTAGTCTATAAATTTCTCCATCTGACACTAATGGCTATTGCAATGATTATAATAGCTGTTCTCTGCCATGGCAGTTGATTTCACGTATCCCTACTGACCCATATATTAGCCGATGCTGATAGATTAGCTAGGTATACAAACAGTTAACTTTTCAGTTGCAAGACGATTAGGTTCAGGCACTTATTGTACTAGGATTGAGTACGAATCTGGGTAAACACATCTTCCTTATATGTTAAATAAAAGAATGGTAGGTAAATCTTAGTATTTCTTGATAAAATGTAGTGAAACTAACTTATAGATTAACAAATAATGACAGATATCCTAATCCTCCTGAATTGGCAATATACACTCAAACACACAGTAAAGTGAATCATTTTTAATCCCGAAAGAAAAATAGAATTAACAGTCAATTGAAGAACCTCATGAAAATGATTTTTTGAGTAAAGAAAGTGAGTTTCGAGTAAGGAAAGTGAATTTTGAGTAAGAAAAGTGAGTTTTGGGTAAGAATTTAAAATGAATTACAAAAATATGATATTTAACACCATATTTGTAAGTTAACAACATAAATGTTAAGTTGGAACAAGAAAAAAGAGTTATGCAATATAATGACATGACATTGTGAAATGTAGATAGCGCATTGAAAACAAACATAAAATTAGCAAATTAGACAAAATCTCATCAGGGTTTTAAAAATGCCAGCTATTTTATTGACTTAAAATCTAATTCTCAAAATGGAACTGTTCAGAAATATTTTTAAAACAATGTCATGATACACATAATAAATAGAAAAAGAACATATCACGGATAAACCTGTTTGGGGGCAGCAATGTAAAATAAAAGCAATAACACTACTAAATTAGACTTGGTTATTTTAACATTTAATTTATTGAGTGACGACCAAATCTTGGTCATTAAATTTTAACTCTTATTTTGAGAAAAGCTAGGGCTATATCTTTGTTGGTACGTCGTATGTTGCATAAGCAAATAAAATTGAATTTAAGAAGTTAAAAAATACTGTTCAGGGACTAATAATATATTGACTGCAATATTTTCACCTGCATCCACTTTCTTACAAAATACATAAGGTAACTTTTTCAAGTAAATTATATTATTTGTTGCAGTGTCTTATTAAAGTGAAAACAACCAAGCACCACAATCCAAAATATGAAACTTGGATAACGGAGTTTGTGAAAGGGATGAACATAACATATTATAATATCATATAATAGCTGTAACATGTCACTCGCCCCTCTTTTCTTGTTACTACCTGAAGTTGAATGAATGTGTTTGTCATTATAGTAAATATAATCAAGCACTACTAATATAAACCTTGGTATAACAGAGTTTGTGGATGGAGGTGAAAATATAATGCTTACAAGAAACTATCTCTAGTAGATTATTTCTGTCTGCTGAAGCATAGTTTGTAATTAAAGTGAAACTAAACAACAATATGAAACTTGGGATTATAGAGTGGTAAAAAATAATAGCTTAATTATTTGCACTCGCAACTCTTTTCTATAATAATATTGTGTAACTATCTCAAGTAGACTATTTTGTTTGTTGAAGCATAGATTGTCATTATAATGGAAATAGCCAAGCTATACTTTTGAAAATATAGGAATGAAAGTAAACTGGCTATAGAATCCCCCAACCTCTGTTTTTTTTATTAAAACTGGTTTAATCACCTATACAAGTGTCATCATAGCATCTACATCATAATACCTGGGTGTATTCATAATTAAACAAAAATCTTGGGGTAGTATATTGTAGTAGGGAGGGGTGTGTGAAAAGATACCAAAGTTGAAATTGGTTAAATGATTTGATTTTTAGTACAAAACAAATTTTAAACAAGTGACCTATTGGCCTCAACGGTCACCTGATAATCTTTAATAACATAAAGCTATATGAATCTATGATCCACCCTAAGACTTCATATGGATGGAGACCATGAAATTCACATAGATATCAATCGTCATGTCAGCAACAACAAATCACACCAAAAACATTCACATCTATTCAGTCATAAGAAATATCGTTTTTTTTTTCATTTATCTTATATAAATATAGTAAAGTAGGCCCACCCCTAGGGTCAAGTTAAAATAAGGCAGAGTATTTCTTTTAACACAGAAACAAATCTCTAGAAAAATTTACAAGAGCTGTTTGACGGACAGCACGCTCAACTATTTCGATACTGTTCTAAAACAACAGCTTTTTCAGGAAATAAGTACCAAATGGAAGGCAATTAATATAAAACTCAGGGGTGGTAAAATTAAGCTATAATTATTATATAATGCAACAACGTGAACGGATAGCTCACATTGCCTTAATATTATTTAATTGAGCATTTAGTTACATATGTCTTTCAAACCTTAAAATTGCTTTATAAATTTATTAACAATTGCAGTAAAATGATAGGTGTGCGAATCCTTCAGTGTACATAATATTACCCTAAATACTACAATTACATGACTAGAATAATATATAGGAACAATATAAGTTGGTTTAGCATATCAAGAAATACTTATTTAACATTATCTAAAATAATTCCAGTAAGAATTAAGATCAGAT
This sequence comes from Panopea generosa, assembly GCA_029582155.1. NCBI lineage: Eukaryota > Metazoa > Mollusca > Bivalvia > Adapedonta > Hiatellidae > Panopea > Panopea generosa. The sequence continues at coordinate 47,465,613 of CM055905.1, forward strand.
AAGCGACTGTATTTATAGAGGGTGACATATTTAGTTTAATCTAATCTTCCATGCTGCCCTCTATTATTTACAAAATATACAAAAATGAGATACACATAAAATTATACATGAAACATTCAATGAAAAAAAATGCTAAAACATTTCGCACCACATGATATTCACACACCCATACACACACTTCAGGATAACAATACATGTCAACCTTCAAAGAGGTTTGTTAAATTTTTATAAGACAGTGTAGTATGCTACTATTTACATTATTATGAACACACTTGTACAGAAAACAAATTGAATTATACATTTTTCATCCACCTGATTAGATTGCTTTGGTATGCTATTACAAAAGTTATACTTTGTTTAAATAATTCTTTGTTCGGTTTAGGTAGTTTGATGTTGTTTGAAGAATGTGACCGTATGACAGGTGTATTTTTATTTGTTTGTCTGAAGTAAAACATTTCATTGATTTCGGCTGGGGTTATTGACCTCGCTATTTTGTATATAAATTTTGTTTTCCGGAAATAAATCCTGTCAAAAACTGTTAGTATTTTTAACTCCTGCAAGCTTTCTAGTGTGTTTTAATCATTGTTATCCAAGATGATTTTACAAGCACGTTTTTGGAGCCTTAATATTCAATCTAGGTTCATTGACAGGTGCCACCCTATACAACATGAGGTTGAATATAAGCTTTATAAATCTTAACTCTATGAGCAAGGCTAAGATATTGTTTAATTCTTGACAGAAGCCAAACATTTCATGAAGTTATTTTACATATATGATCTACATGTTTTTTCCGTGTTATGTTGTCATCAATATATATGCCAAGTACTTTATCTTTAGATATCATGCTGAGATTTTCACTATTAAGATCCAAATTTATGTCTTTGAAATCTAAACAAGTATGTTTTTGATGTGTAATTTAAAATATAGTGTAAGCCATTGATGATCTTCTGTTTCAAGAGTATTTAATCAATGTTTTACATATGCGATATAAGCACTACCTTCAAAATTTTATCATATGGTAATAAACCAGTTCCTGTAAGTAGATCTATAGTTTTGTATCTACACATACAGTTTATCAATGCTGGATGTCCTTCAACATTCTTATTTGTTCAGTTATTTACCTATACAATATATATACTATATATTTAAACTTCACATCATGGGGCAATATATCGGTACCAGTTCAAGAAAATGGACCAAAATAGTTAAAAAATAATCTGTACCAGCTATATTCATCTAATGTCCTTGATAAAAGAAAGTTATAAGGGAATCTATCACAGTATACCATATTCAACTTATATCCTTGAGCAAGACTAGTTATACGAAAATACACAACATTCGTCTAATGTCCTTGAGCAAGGTGAGTTATATGGACATCTACCACATTCACCTTATGTCCTTGATCAAGGCAAGTTATAAGGGAATTTATCACATTCTATCACATTCACCTAATGTACTTGAAATAGCCAAGTTATAAAGGAATCTACCACATTCTACCACATTCACCTTATGTCCATGATCAAGGCAAGTTACATGGGAATCTATCCCATTATACCACATTCACCTTATGTCCTTGAGCTAAGCCAGTTCAAAGGGAATCTACAACATTCTACACCATTCACATAATGTCCATGATCAAGGCGAGTTATAACGGATATCTACCACATTATACCACATTCACCTTATGTCATTGATCAAAGCAAGTTATAAGGGAGTCTATCACATTCTAACATATTCATCTAATGCACCTGAGATACGCAAGTTATAAGGGAATCTACCACATTCTACCACATTCTACCCAATTCATCTAATGTCCTTGAGCAAAACGATTTATCTGAGAATCTTCCACATTCTACCACATTCTACCCAATTCATCTAATGTCCTTGAGCAAGACGATTTATATGAGAATCTAACACATTCTACCACATTCACATACTGTACTTGAGCTAGGCAAGATATAAGGGAATCTACCACATTCTACACCATTCACCTCATGTCTTTGAGCAAGAAGAGTTATATGGTAATCTATCACATACTACCATATTCACCTAATGTCCTTGATTAAGGCAAATTGTAAGGGAATCTATCACATTCTAACACATTCACCTAATGTCCTTGAGCAGGACGAGTCATTAGGGAACCTACTAAATTCTACCACATTCATCTAATGTCCTTGAGCAAGGCAAGTTATAAAGGAATTTATCACATTCTACCCCATTCACCTAATGTTCTTGATCAAGGCAAATTAAAAGGGAATCTACAACATTATACCACATTCACCTAATGTCCCTGATCAAGGCAAGTTATAAGGGAATCTATCACATTCTACCACATTCACCTTATGTCCTTGAGCTAGGCAAGTTATATGGGAATTTATCACATTCTACCACATTCACCCAATGTCCTTGAGCTAGGCAAGTTATAAGGGAATCTATTATATTCTATCACATTCACCTAATGTACTTGAGCTAGGCAAGTTTTAAGGGAATCTACCACATTCACCTTATATCCTTGAGTAAGGCGAATTATAAGGGAATCTTTCACATTGTACCCCATTCTTATAATGTCCTTGATCAAGGCAAATTTTAAGGGAATCTATCACATTCTACCACATTCACCAAATGTCTTTGATCAGGGCAAGTTATAAGGGAATCTATCACATTTTACCACAATCACCTAATGTACTTGAGCAGGACGAGTTATAAGACAATCTACAAAATTATACCCCATTCATCTAATGTCCTTGATCAAAGCACGTTATAAGGGAATCTATCACATTCTACCACATCCACCTAATGTCCTTTAGCTAGGCAAGTTATAAGGGAATTTATCACATTCTACCACACTCACCTAATGTCTTTGATCAAGGCAAGTTATAAGGGAATCTATCATATTCTACCACATTCATCTAATGTCCTTGAGCAAGATGAGTTATAACGGAATCTACCACATTTTACTCCATTCGTTTAATGTCTTTGAGCAAGACGAATTATAAGGGAATCTACCACGTTCTACCACATTCACCTTATGTCCTTGGTAAATGCAAGTTATAAAGGAATCCATAACATTTTACCATATTCACCTATTGTCCTTGAGCAAGGTAAGTTATAAGGGAATCTACCAAATTCTACCACATTTATCTAACTTACTCGATTTAGGCAAGTTATAAGGGAATTTATCACATTCTACCACACTCACCTAATGTCCTTTATCAAGGCAAGTTATAAGGTTATCTATCACATTCTACCACACTCACCTTATGTACTTGAGATAGGCAAGTTATAAGGGAATCTACCACACCTACCACATTCACCTTATGTCCTTGATTAAGGCAAGTTATAAAGGAATTTATTACATTTTACCACATTCATCTATTGTCTTTGAGCAAGGCGAGTAATAAGGGAATCTACCAAATTCTACCACATTTATCTAATGCACTTGATTTAGGCAAGTTAAAAGGGAATCTACCACATTCTACCCCATTCATTTAATGTCCTTGAGCAAGGCAAGTTATAAGGGAATCTATCACAATATACCACATTCACCTTATGTCCTTGAAAAAAGACGAGTTATATGGGAATCTACCACATTCTACCACATTCACCTTATGTCCTTGAGCAAGGCTAGTTATATGGGAATCTACCACATTCATCTAATATCCTTGATCAAGACAGGTAATAAGGGAATCTATCACATTCTACCTCATTCACCTAATGTCATTGATCAACTCAAGTTATAAGGTAATTTATCACATTCTACCACACTCACCTTATGTTCTTGAGATAGGCAAGTTATAAGGGAATCTACCACATTCTACCACATTCACCTTATGTCCTTGAGCGAAGCTAGATATATGGGAATCTACCACATTCTACAACATTCACCTAATGTCCTTGATCAAGACAAGTTATAAAGGAATTGATCATATTATACAACATGCACCTAATGTCCTTGAGCAAGGCGATTTATAAGAAAATACACCACATTATACCTACTTCACCTAATGTGAGTTATATGGGAATACACCACATTCTACACAATTCACCTAATGTACTTGAGCAAGACAAGTTATAATGGAATCTACCACATTCTACCTCATTCTCCTAATGTCCTTAAGCAAGCAAGTTATAAGAACTTGTTTCAAAGTCGAATTTAAAAAAAACAACAACTAATGCTTACAAATCAGATATGTTTTGACATCAATTGCAATTTTGCTTATTCAATTTAGAGTGAACTAATCTGTGAGATGGTGTCAGTCATACTGTGCCTATGTGTACATGTATCAATTATTAATGCACTGTTAAAGGCAGTATGTAAAAAGAAATGAGTAAAACATTCTTATAAAATATTGATTGATTGATTGATTGATTGATTGATTGATTAATTGAATATTTTGCGTCATTTTTATGCCATCGAGGGCTAACAGATGATCAGTTAACCTAACCACTGTTTCCTGGGATTAACAAGTACTCAAGCACATCCCATTTCACCAGTAACTGAAAACTTTCCCACTTTAATCAGTGGTGAGAGACGAATGTTAATGAGACACAATGTCATATATCAATAATTACAGAGACCGTTGCCAGGCGGGGGATTCGAACTGACAACCCCTGGATTGATAGTCAGACGCGTAACCGACTGAGCTAATCGAGCCCGGCTCCTAATAAAATAAATTTATTAATAAAAGTGTAATATTATATTGTAGTATTATAAACTGATTTAAATAATGCACTCTAAATGGAGATATTTAATATATTGAATAGTCTGAACTAGATTTAACTGTAATTTAATTCTTAGATGTTAACAGAATGATGGAAAGGTACTTATAGACCAGCATCATACAACCAATTTATTAACTGCAAAAATGTTATTTAATACCCGTGTATAATTGTGCAGTGTCACTATTTGCCTGGGAGTTCCCTGGTGTTCTATTTGGGAAATATAACTAAATTTTTAATATAAAAAGAGGAAATAATTTAAGACGTTGTTCGGTCAAAATCAGTTTTCTAACTGCCCTGCACTCAGATTAACCAGCATATTCCCAGCATATCATGTATCAACAATAGCAACCCTTATCACAGCATGCTGTCAACGCTTTCTCTCCCTGGATACTGTCCAGAACTGACCAACCGACTCCACAGAACATTAACATTGTACAAAGATAACAAAACCTGATCAACTGACACCTCTTTAACATACATACAAGTGCCATAGTACAAAAATAACATGTTTTTAGTCAATATACAACATCTCCTACGAAATACACAAACACACATTTTTCTTTCACACTGTTAGAATAATATTATACACTGAAATGAAACACTCAATGTTCATATATAAAATGCAGAAAACAACAAAATTAAATCAAGTCACATACTTACTTGTTCTAATACAAAGATAATCGTTGTTTTTGTTTAAAAATGACTAATAATATAATTGAATACATAGTTTTGTCTCATGGTCACATTGACGAACACGAAAAATTAATAGATAAACAATTTGAAATTTATTTGTTACAAAAACAAATGTAATCTGTAAAATTTTGTAGATCATACGCAATTTGAAAATTGTATTTGATTCTTTACAAAATATCACCCTGTTCTACAACTTTAGATCAGAATAAAGCATATTGTATATAAGTATACAAAGTCTGTAGAAACAATTTGTACTAAAAAGTATAACTATTGATATGTTCACAGTAGACTTAATGTAAAAAAAAACATTGGAATACTTTTCTAAGAAATCAAGTAATATAAGCAAATTAAAACACCTTCATTTGCATAGTTATATATTTAATTTACTAACGTGTTTCATCATAAATCTCAGCACATTAACATCAATAGCATCTGGGCTGATTGGAGTTCCGGTGAGATTATAGATGTATTACACAGTCATCAACACAATCGGTTTAATATGTATGAGTGAAAATTGGGTATAGTTTGTTCTGCCAGATTTCAATGTGTTTGAACTTAATAGATAATTAGGTTAGTTCCCAGAAAACGTTTTCGGCTGGTTTCCAATAAAACTGTACATAAATGTACTTATCATATTATCAGTACGATGTTATTCCAAAACAGTGCTTTGTTTTTGGGAATCCATTCTCAGAACTCATTACATCACCACGGTAAACCATCATACCCAATATGTCTGGTACATTGCACTTCCTGGTTGGCTTTCTTAGTGCAGGATACATGATTTCTTACATAATGTCGGCTACTACAGATTTTTACTTACATAATTGCCAAAAAAAATATTTTTACAAACGCATTAAACTGGCAGATGGTATGAATATGAACGTAATAAAGAGAGAAACAATCGCAATATTAACATGATATAGCTATAAAGATATATGGATATCTACGTAATAAAGAGAGAAAATCTCAATATTAACATGATTTAGCTATATATTTTACTCAGCACAGTTTGAATTTTACCGGCGTATTTCACTGAAAGCAAGGTATTTTTCTTATAAATTTCACAATTTTGTTTTATATTTTTGTGAAGTATATGCGCGCCTTAAGGCGCACATCATAATTTGTGAACGTTTTCACAATTTTATTAATTTTTATTGTGATTTTTTCACACTTCCATGTTTTTATCATCGTAATCGTTTGACATCATAACATTATCATCATTCATATTTTCATTTTCATCCCCAGAAGAAGGAATAATATATATTCCGAAAGCGCTCGGGTTTTTTAAAATAAATTTAAAGAATTCAGTATTGTTTGGGTGTATTAATTAATTTTTTATAATTAATTTATTATCTCTCCCATATATATATATATATATATATATATAATACCTGGCTATATGCTTTTTTTACATGATTTCAAACATAAGGTCAAGCCAGAGGCTAAAACTATCAGGGCTTTTTCATTATATCAAAATTATTGTTCTGCTTTAAAAGGTAAAATTTATTCTAATTGGTGAGTAAGGTATCCCCACCCCGCAATCTAGCACTATATAAAACTAAAAGTTGTTGAATCAAAGAGATATATATATATATAGTAAAGGTAATGTTTAATATGATATATCATAGGTGAGAGAAAACAAAATGCCAGCTACCATACATTTTTAGCGATGTTATTTTATAATTATTCTTATTTATAGTTATATTATTCATTTCAGAAAATCAAAACTTATATCCTTACTGTCAGTGTTTTTGAAGGGAAGATTAAACAAAACAGAAACTCACTTTTTTTGCATTATTCGCACAGTGTTGCAGAGTTAAATTTGACTTTATTAAAATTCTACTTAACCAAATAATTTCCAATTAAAAAGTAAGACTCCATTACACATGCCAATTTAAATCAAAATCATCCATTTTTACCCAATTCCTGTACTTTCTGCGAATAAACATAATCACCAGGGTTGCATTTCACGAAAAAAAAAACAGTCGAAAACGTAAAGTAAGAAATAATCATAATATTGTGCCTATTCATCCTCATGAATTTTATATTGTATTTTCTGAAAACATATCATTTTCTTAATTATTTAACCTAAAGTTGGGTTCATATGGATTAATATCTAAAATTTTATGAACGATATACTTTTACAACATATTTCTATCGTAAGTTTATTTGTGAAATGCAACAAATGTGATTTATTCAAAGGGTGTTTGTTGGCATTTACACTGTCCACAATACACTGTTGTTCTTTGAAAATATTACTTTTGAATTCTGTCCAAATTATTTTTCACTATGTTTACGAATATAATATATCATAATGTGTATATTTAATGAAATTAATCAAAATTAGTGGGCTTTTGTGAACTTTAAATACACTTTGAATAAATAAAAAACGTGTGTGTTGAACAACTTGTGGTAGAATGTACGAACTGATTATCATACAATCAGTTCACATGAATATCATACAATAAGTGACACATGATTATCATACAATAAGTTCACATGATTATCATATAATAAGTGACACATGATTATCATACAATAAGTGACACTTGATTATCATACAATTAGTGACACATGATTATCATACAATAAGTGACACATGATTATCATACAATTAGTTCACATGATTATCATATAATAAGTGACACATGATTATCATACAATAAGTTCAAATTATTAACATACAATAAGTTTAACACGATTATCATACAATAAGTGACACGTGATTGTCATACAATTAGTTCACATGATTATCATATAATAAGTGACACATGATTATCATACAATTAGTTCACCTGATTATCATACAATAAGTTTTACATATATCATACAATAAGTGATACATGATTATCATACAATAAGTTTCACATGATTATTATACAATAAGTGACACATGATTATCATACAATTAGTTCACATGATTATCATACAATAAGTTCACATGATTATCATATAATAAGTGACACATGATTATCATACAATTAGTTTCATATGAATATCATACAATAAGTGACTTATGATTGTCATACAATAAGTTCACATGCCTATCATACAATAAGTTTCACATGAAAATCATACACAAAGTCACACATGATTATAATAAAATTATTTCACATGATTATCATACAATAAGTGACACATGATTATCATACAATAAGTGACAAATGATTATCATACATTAAGTGACACGTGATTATCATACAATTAGTTCACATAATTATCATATAATAAGTGACACATGATTATCATACAATAAGTGACACATGATTATCATACAATAAGTGACACATGATTATCATACAATCAGTTCACATTATTATCATATAAGAAGTGACACATGATTATCATACAATTAATTCACATGATTATCATATAATAAGTGACACATGATTATCATGATAAGTGACACAGGGTTATCATATGATAAATATTTCATGACATCATATGAAAGCTGTAATATGAATATCATATGTGCCCATATTGCGTATATATCAGATTTCATTTTCATAATATACGGTATATATGTCAATATGCCTTTGGTATTAACATATAGTTATCTACCCGTGAAATGGTCTGCATTGAAATCCACTTGTTTCAATTTCTCAGAATACAATATGATATTGTTGTTTTATGCCCCCCTCCCCTCCACCACCAACTTTTGGGTTGGCATATAGTAACCGAAGGGTTTGTCTGTCCTTTCGTCCGGTATTTCGTGTCCGGCCTGTAACTTTGCAATACATTGATGGATTTTGTTAATACTTGCTACAAATGATCAACATAACATGACGTCGTGTCGCAGGTAAGACCCACACCCGTACCTCAAAGGTCAAAGTCACACTTTGAATATGTTTGATAACACTTTGAGTCTCTGTGGGATTTCGTCTCCGGCCTATGACTTTGTCATGCATTAATGGATTTTATAAATACTTGCTACAAATGATCAACATAATATGACGACGTGTCACGAGTAAAACACATACCCTTACCTCAAAGGTCAATGTCACACTTCGAGTTTGTCTGACAACACTTTGAGTCTGTGAGTCTGGTCTGTAACTTTGCCATGCATTAATTGATGTTTTAAATACTTGCTACAAATGATCAACAGAACATGACGTGTCGCTAGTTAGACCCACAGCCGTACATCAAAGGCCAAGGTCACAATTTGAGTCTAAGATTTCGTGTCCGGCCTGTAACTTTGTCATGCATAGATGGATTTTGTTAATACTTGCTACAAATGATCAATATAACATGGCAACATGCCCCCACCCCCAAATGGTCTGTGAAAAAAACAATATATGTTAAAATAGGTATCGATGTATCCATGAGTACCAAGAGTAATGATATGACGTTTTGGACTAGTCAGGCAATTTCATTGGTGTTTTTTTTTTACATTAAAGCATGACCTTGACCTTTGTGTAACCTTGACATCTGATTAACGGTCTGGGCAATCTACAGGTGAATGCAGGTGACATATCATGTGAAATTTCTTGTTTTTCGTATTTTTGTTTTCATTCATTTTAACCAGAATTCATTCCATATGACTTTCAATACAGCCTCACATTTTATGTTTACCCCTCAAAATCTTATAGTGTCATTTTTTATGCAAACTGATCTTGTAGTGAGACATTTGCACGGCTCTAAGGAGCCTTTTAAACTGAAAGTTCCAAACATAATCTGTTGGGAAGGTTTCACGACTTTCAAACCCAAACAATCGACAAATATGAGTTCTTATTTAAATTTTAACATAAAATAAATCGATCCATGATAAAAGTATATGCAGTACACACTAAGTATGCTGATAACTCGATCTCAAACGCGGATGGGGTACCATTTAAAGTGAATCTGTATAGTCCGCCATTATCGAATCATTTAAACCCAGTATTCCGATTGAATCATCACCATGGTGTGCAACAACAGATGCCTTTATATTGTAAAATCGAATAATGCACGGTGCTGGTCTGTTTTGTTTTGTTTAAATACAGACTGTTTGCATCAAATGTATGGTTTTTGTTGGTGGTACTTGTCGGTAAAAGTTATATATGATAATGATAAAAGTACTGAGTTATAAACTTTATTTTTTATGTAGAAAAAAAAAGAAAAATGCAATATATGGACAGAGACTATAATTATGCTTTATCAGTGCAACATATTTGACAGAAATGTTCGATGACACTTTTAGTATTTCTTAAATAACTTTTCAACCTTTATCTTGATTTATTAATTTTGGTACCGAAGATGATAAAATTATTGCTTATTTCCAATTATTTATTATTTTGTTTTTAAAAATATTACGGATTGAAAACAAAAGTTATTGCCGTTTTAACGACAATTTATTTTAATAAAAAAAAACGGTATTGTGTTGTCGTTTAAATAAAAACATTAAACACATCATATACGTACTGTGTAAAAAAATATGAAGGAATAAATTTTTGAAAGATGGCTTTTTTTTTTATAGATATCTAAAAAATGTGTTTCAAATTTCCTACTATTAAAATGGGTTAAAAATTAGAAAATGGTCAAACAAAAATAACTATAAGCGTCACTTAAAATGCTTATTCTTTTTTTTTATTTAAAAAAAGAAAACGTTTACCATCCAAAGTTTCAATCCAGTAATTTTGATACCAAATGTGCCACCCAAAATTTAGACAAGCAAATGCAATCACTTATCTCACTGATATGGGACATATATTACATTTCGAAGGATTGAATAAGAGATATATTACACTGAATTGTACTACTGCCCAAACCATGCTGATGATATACATTTTAGACAACAGTTGCTCTATGTTGGGTTAGTGGATAAGGCGTTGTTGGGATACGAAAAAAATGCTTACCTACTAAACCGATTTAGGGTTAGTTTTTCATAAACAATGCCTTATTATTTATAAATTCTGTTTAAGTTGTGTTGTGATTGAGTGGACAAGTTTGATGCCGTATCACTTTTCTCTGATTAAACAAGTTATTTGTCAAAGCAAACTGGACATTTTTTAAAAAACTAACATAAGTTTCCAAGATAGTTGTGTACATTTTAATCATGTTTTTCTTTTTATATTGTTTTCTTTTATGAAATATGAATATATTTAAAAAGACAATATTTAAGTCTATTTACTGACAGAAGTTTCAATAGTCGTCTAGAAATTGCAAATACAGACTTATTTATTTTACCTTGATTGAGAAACAATTGGTTACAACTTGGACAGATCATGCTCGAAGAATTCTTGGGTAGATCAATTACTATTATACAGCTCAAGGACACAACAGACCCAACTCCGTACAGTACGGAAGTAAGGTTGATAACTCGCACAATAGCGAACACGGGAGGAAAAGTAAAATAATGCTCGGACATTCGCTTATGTTAAATGCACAACAAGTGGAATTCAAATAGAGTACATGCAATTTCAACGATACACACTGTGTGCGATCTTGTCGACCTATTTACTGGCTCGTATCAAATTACATTTATGGTGCCGCAAAGCATAGAAGACAAACAACATTTTGTTGCCACTAGAGTAATAAACTTGACCATGACTTCCGTACCTCATTTGCAATTAAAAAATATTTGTTCATTCTATCTGACCCAGTATCTTTGTATTAGGTACAGGTAAGATTTTTTTTAGTAAACGGACATAATTCATGAAAAACAAACAAACAGTGCTTTCATTTTTATGTAGCTAATGTTTGAGTTAGTAGATAGTGACTTGATACATGTAACACACATACGTCTTTGCGGCACACAGGAGTTTTTAAATATGACCTTATGTAGTAACATCCAAGGCAAATATTTATCCCGTGATTCATAGATCTGGAAATTGTATCTATTGGTCAACCTCAACTTTTTTCATTGAACTGCATATTTCTAGTCTGAAAAAAAATAGGGAAATATTTTTGAGGCACTTATTTATTAGTTTTTGTAGAAATAATATCAACATGTAAAAACATTAACCCGCACAAAATAGAGTTATACATGTTTTATAGTTGGATCATTGCGTATATCCGTATTTAAGCAGTAACCCTTCTGTAAATTTAAAGTCAATACAACTAGGAATAAGTAATGTTTTCTGGGGTACTTATATGTTTCTTATAGAAATTATAAAATAATATTAAAAGTGTAAAAGCTCCCCCTCTCATAATTATTTTTATTAAAAAATGAAATACATTCTGACACGCGTTTATTCGCATTTCAGTCATATTTCCAGCCAAAAAAAAGTAAGAGAAAGTTGTCTCCAGTAATTATATACTAGGTATATATTTTTTATATAAAAAAGTAAAACTATTTTAGACTGATCACCTTAACCCTAACCCATTATAATGTATGTCAAATAAAAAATTCCCAAGGATTATCATCCATTAAAGCAACACATCCACGTTGCACTTTAAAAAAAAAAATAATTGAGTTATGAGCACATTTCCCATACAAACATATGATCAATTAGCTGTATATGAGCATATAAACACAGTCCGGAACAAAATGATGCCCAAATTATAATGCGTGACTAACACTTTATAAAACAAGCGTGTAACTCACCCGAGTAAAAAAAAATCGTCAAAATGACTTTCAAGGCAGGTAAAGTACACTACGCACAAAACGTGAAGTTTTTTAATACGACTCGCATAATTCAATTTGAAGCCAAGTTGGAATCCTCGGCAATTTAAAAATAATTTATAAAGCGTTTGTGACGCTTTATAATTTGGACATCTTTTTTTATAATTCTAAAACGTTCTGGATAGTGTTTGTTAGCACATATACAGCTCACTGACCATATATTTATGTATGGGAAATGTGCTCACAACTCAATTGAAAAACTTTTTAAAAAAGTTCAAACGTGGATGTGTTGCTTTAAGTCACTGCTTTTATACCCTTACAAATTCCTGATAAAAATCCATGGTAACTCACTTTATTTTGTTTATTCATAAACATTTTACAATATTTAAATCGTAACACAAAGAATGATTACTTTGTACAGATTTTCCACAAAATATAAACGTTTGTGTGCATTTCGCTTAAACCATGTTTACATGAAATCTCCTCCGATATATGTTGTTCACGGAGGAAATTTATTCATTTCCACAATGGGTGCGCGTACCGTCAAAATTTTGTTTGCGACTATGATTTTGATGGTTCGTCCAGTAAATTCTTAATCATTTCATTGTAATTCACCAAAACGATATATTTTATTAACACCGTTTGATCAATTAATGTTTCATTGATTTATTTCAATACTTGGTTTATGCTGTGAAGTCGTATAACAGCGTTAAATAATATACACAGCGAAGTGGTGTCTGTGGATTTTTCCAGCACATAAATTGGTCTAGCGCAATAAGGCGTTATAAAACGGAGAGCAGATCGGATATCCAAATAATAAAAAAAGCCGTTTACGCCTTCTTGAATCAGGCCAAGTGACCTTGTAGTTCAATAATGTAATTTTTACAAAAGCAATAGATTAAGCATTTATTTTTGGTTAGGCAGTGAACCGTATAGCAGGCGTGCTCATGCTCGATAAGGAACTTACTTTTTAAGTATATAATTTAACCGATATTTTTGAAAGACTTGGTTGATCGATTATTAATAATATAAATCATAATAAAATGTAACAATACTTTATGTCTAAGTTTAGTCAAAAACAGAAGTAAAAAAAAACACTTTTAAAGCTAATGCATTAGACATACACATGTATTATACTCGACATATTTTCTATATTGATAGTTTTGGAACGAAAACCATATCATATAAATAATATCTTGTAAAACTGCACCTTCTGAATCCACCAAATATGCTAATGCAATGTATTTAAGTAAACTGGTGTACAATTATTTCAGAACTTTTTTACATTTTTATCTAATATCAAAACTGTGTTACACTTATTGTGTGTGCTTCTCTAACAACTCCCCATTTTTTTTGTTTTATAAATATCTAAAAATTATTGATTCGTTTTCGAACAAATCAACATTTTAGAATCGATCCATGTTTTGTAAAACACTTAGCTGCACCCAAACATTTTAAATTCGTGTCTGCATCCCTGTTATGTCGATCTTTCTTTAGCATATACATGTAACGAATCTATGACTGGGTCTCACTAATGTTAGTCATCAGTACATATATTGTTACAATTTCAAATAATGATTTGTAAGCTGTTGTCCGAAAGATATCATTTAGTACATTTAATATATTGATTGCTTTGTTGACAAGGCAATCAATAAACTGAAGTATCTTTATCAAGATTAAATGAAAAGTTATTTTATTAGTATTCGTCTTAGATATGTATCGTGGTAATGATTAGCAATTATAATATAGTAATGCCATCCAAGACTTGTAATACAAGTCTTTATGTTTAATTTGTCAAATATTTGCAATATCTTAATAATATACTTTCGGACTTCTGTGTTATCAACACGTTTAGAGTGGCATAATCAATAAATTTTATACTTTTATTTCAATATAAACAAAATGGTATAAGTGTAACATCTATCGTAATTTGTGGTTATCTGAATTTTAACAGATGCCAAATTCCATTGTTTATAATCAAACACAAGTATCTAAACTCGATGTTATAACATAAATGATTTAGCATATTATTTTTTATATTTAAGTTACATGTATATGCGTAAACGTTCAGTAAATTTCGGGTATACTCGATTAAACACGTGTATGCGGTTGAGTTTAAAATTAGTTATATGTCAGATATTGCTATATATGGGTAGATGTTATATCTATTGATACGGACTCGGGCTATCCTGATATTGACTTAAAACACGATTTATTAGCCGTTATAAATGCACCGAAGGTCATGAGCATTCACGATAATGTTTGTCATTCATAAAAAAGTTTCATTCTTTATCAATGGAATATTTTCAGATTTATGCTGCTTGAAGTTTATCCAAAAAAGTAGTAATGATACTTAAAAACGAAACTCATTTAAATGTTCATGACTGTTTCCAATAAAACTGCATATAGTTTCAAATAATAAATAAAAAGTCCAAACTTATGATTTGTTTTGTAATATTTCAGTAAAATATGTTAGACAGAATTCGGGTTTTGAAGATTTAAATTGTCATCTGCCCTTGCTCATATTATTCTATACAATTACAAGTATATTTGCATTTAGCTCTCAATATGGTGCCATTTACAAAATTACAAATACAAAGATATACATAATCTTACATATTTATGAATGCAAGGTATATAATTATATATTGCCGCTTTATTATATGCTTTGATTTTCAGAAGCTATTTCAATTGATTTTTTTACCTTTCTATTTTGAAAGAACTGCCTTCGGTATTCAGATCAACACTCGTAAACCACGACGGTGTAAATATTGTATAAATATTTTATGTACAGATGTATAGTTTACGCCTGATCAAATGCGTGCACGGATATATTGAAATGAAAAGCTATGTTCGGAATGTTTACGGAGATAAATGTAAATAATGACACTACTTTTTCGCATCTCCCGATAAACTCAATATTTTGTTTAGTGCTATTTTAATAACTCTTGGGTTAATTATGGCATTGAATCGGAACACACACACACACACACACACACACACACACACACACACTTTTTTATGTGCTTAACATATAGAGAAAGTCTCCATTTGCAGCTTTAACGTGCACTTTGCCAATATAATCCCTTTAATTGGTTCATTTTGTTAGTTTGTATTATTTTAATTCAACGCTTTACTGTTAATATAACTTACGTATCTACCATGTGTCTTTAAAGATGATTGAAATAATCCAATGCAATTTTTATGAACTATCTATTATAAATAAACCGTATGTCACATAAAAAGTGTCTATGGGCATAATGGTGTAAAACGTGTATATTTTAGATTCGCCCGAGACTATTTAAGATAATAAAAGAAAGATAGAAGAAGTTGATAACCACTCGTTTTAGGCCAACACTTGTTTCTGTATTTACAAGGTTAATTGGTTCAAAGCAATCCTTAGTGTCCGTATTTATTTATCAATCAGCATTTATTGTGTAATGCACCTAATTAAAGAAATGGGTTAATAACATGCTTAGAACACCATGTATACTTTAACTAACTATAATATAGAGAATAATAACTTAAACAGGACGTTCACTGAACTAATTATTGAAAAACACGAAGTTCTTGATCAGGAAAATAATGCTAAAATCCCTAACAAAACTATGATACATGTAATCCTGAAGTGGATAACTCTGACAGTTGTGATCCTTCAGGATATAAATTTTGATTAAAAATAACAGGGTCTTTTGGAAGACAAACGCTTGTTAAGATGGTAAAGACATTCGTTTTTATTACGAACTTTGTAAAGGTAACGAAACACTGATTCGCGTATTCTTTATTGCCTGGTAGTTGTTGCGTTAGTGTGGTCAGATTCATAACAGTCAAGCTTTGTTAGGTATGACACAAGCTATACTTAAAACTATGTTTGAATATTTTGCTGATTGGGATAGACGATGTACCTGCTTGTCGATGCGGTGTATATTCTTATATAAGATTTACCAATGCATGGATGTAATAAGTGTAATTTTTCGCTAGTAAGCACTTCTTGAAGTAACTTTGCTATCCCATGGTATAGGACATCTTGCCTAAGAATGCACTTTTATTATGCAAATACCATATTTAGATTCCATGCCAAAGAAGGCATTTTTATAATGCAAAGGCCATAACTCAGACATAGATTTGGTCAGTTCAATAACTTTGAAGTATTATAGATATTTAATTACTGTATAAGTTTGCTTGAATAAAATGAAAAATACGGATACACGAGAGCAAGAAATTCCAATATTGACGATTCAAGGGTCACAACTCCGACATTAATTATCCGATTTTGCCATTTCAATATACATGTTACAACTATTGTGCAGATTTATTAGGGAACTAAAACGTACGTTGACACGAATTGAAAAGCGCCATTTTGACGTTTCATGTGTCGTTACAACATACATTAATTAACTATTATACAAATAGTGATCCAATGAAAAATGCAGGTGCTAAATGTCGAATACTCTTTAATGATTCATGGATCATACCTCCAACAATTATTATCCAATGAACTCCTCTAAGACATTGTAGTTATACACATACTTTTAAGTATGACAGGGATCTAACAAAAAACTACATATGAGTACATATACGGTCAAATAGCGCATTAATTTGACAATTTTAGGGACATACTTATGACATTATTATTTGGCAAATTCATAAACCTGTTGAGAGATATTACAGTTATATGAATATTAGGTAAGTTTGTAGAATTACGTTTACGTCCAAACGACGGATACAAGGCGGTCAGATTAGCTCACTTTGAACTTTTCTTACATGTAGGTGGGCTAAAATGTTCAGTCCATTCTCAAAAGTAATAGAATGCAAAAAAAAAAGATTTATGAGGACTTTTACCAGTGGTTATATCAATAACTTACCAACGCACAGGTAAACACTATATCGACAACATTGGAAGTACTATATTACCTTTTAACCATTGTAACGTTCTTGACAGCTTGCCACGCGATGACTTTATTCTGTTCTGAATCACACACATGTGCATATTTGTCAGAGAGTAGTCTGTCGGTGATATTTAGGGGGTAGGGGTCACCCATTAAGCTTCTTGTTTGCAACAGACCCTTCAAAGGTGATGACCATGTTGTCGCTTTTTATGCATGTATGTTAGTTACTGTTACACATTGTGGTAGATGGATTATGCTGCATTGCTGGCTGTGTCGTCCTTTGAATACTTCGCCCCATGTTAATCATGAATGTCTTTCAGATTAATAACTTATTCTTATTAACATGCTTATGCAATTTCCGTCCTTATCTATATACGTTTTTCTTCATATTACTTGCTTTTTTTCTTTAAAACACCAATATTTGTCAAATCACCCGGACCTCCGGATTCTCTCTTTATTTTGGATCATGTTTATTTTCCTTGTTTGCCTTTGACTGTTTTAATAGATGACTCAGCTAAGTAGAAAATACCCTTGGATAGCATTGATTTGTATAAACATTAGGTGCTATTTCACATTTTATAAAAAAAGATCTATAAATGGGCATATTTTGTCTGCGCAATTACAATGAATGTTCACCTGGGCTGAACGTTAAACATATTTAATTTGTTTATAAACGCAAACGATGAGCTAACGAACGAAAAATGCAAATATCGAACTAGAGAAGTTTATTGCTTATGTTTAAATTACTAGTTTACAAAAATACTTAAATTTTGGACAATTCGTAATAATATAATGAACAAATTTTAATGAAATTTGCCGCATAACAATCCCATTCAAACGTTGGTATTTTTAATTGGCCAGCCTCGGGAATCGAACCCGCAACCCCGAGACTAGAAATATCGTGCTCTACTGATTGACCTAATGGGGTTAACTTGTCAACAATCAATGAGTGCACTCAATATTATTGCAACTTACGGCAAACACCAAGACGTGAAAGACATGTCAACGTTACGTGCCACCAATGAAATGCAAACTATTAATTTTTAGCTCTGCCCAGCTGCAAATGTGCTTCGTTGTGAAATGTTAAGAGTTAACTTTGATCGACTGCAGCAGAAATTACGTTATTTCATTTTCATTCATTCTTTATAGAGGTGATCTGAAATATAAATGATACAGGTACTATTTTCCTGCATTACGTGATAAAAACAACCTTACATTTGTGTTCATTTGTTATTTAATTTATTAAACTCTTTGGCCAAAATGATATGATGCTTTGCAGAGCCCCTCAAAATATATCTTTTTAACTCGTTTATTAAATTAAATAAAAAAAGCTACTTATGTAAGAGTGTCCATATAGTATAGATATACAATATGTATGTTTACAATATGTTTAACAAATCAAGTAATAATTGTCTGTCAGGGTTTACCTAACACTCATTAATCTTCCCATATATATTGGGGCCTTCTCCGTGCAGCTATTCGTGAGTGCGGCATGATGCGGATTTAATATTGTAATGGTATCGGTTAATCAACAGTTATATTATTATTTTCATTCGAACACCGGAAAATTAATTTACGGATATACTTGGAATATTCATGAGTGATAGGTAAAGTAGAAAGCAGAGCATATTTCTGTGGCAAGCCTTAGTTTATACTTATTTGTTTGAGCTCGATTGCTATGAAAGCACAGCGCTTATATGAGCTGCTCTCGAGTCCGCTTCCTGTAGAGATACCAGTACTGAGTGTTGTTTTATGAGAGGCATCGGGTTCAGCAAGGGGATCGTACCTTCAACATCTGGCGTGAGCGGTCAACATATACAGTACCCTACCAATCTGCTTCACCCTTGTTTCTTAAGTAATTTATATTTTGGTTTATAAACAGTGACAATCGTGAGTGTTTGTTATAGTTGTGTTGATAAAAGTTACAATACACATATACCAATAATAAAAGGCTGAGTACATATGGACCTATACATTTATCACGCCATAAACAGACAATGTCTGATTATTCATGGACTAGAATTACCCGAAAATTCTCTTGTTTCGGTTTCGTTGTATTCATGGACTAAAAATACCCGAAAATTCTTTCGTTTCGGTTTCGTTGTATTGTAACTCTTTCATTATGCAAATGTTTTGGCAATGAGCCATCAGTTTGTGCGCATTAGGTAGTGTTTACTTCACAAGGAGTGTTTGTGTAATTCACAGGCACGCTCAAAAAGACGGATATACTCTTTAATACTCATCTCGTCTAAGAAACAAGGTAATTTTAATTAAATATTATTGATTACTTATTTTGATGTAACCTGTTGTTGGTGTTTTGGGTAAATATAAGTTATGGATTGTATCTAGCATTATGGTAAGAAATCAGTATTTTCCTTGGCCATTCATGTTACCATTGGCGTTGTTATATTTATCGAAATATCTTTTCAGAATCCATTTCTTTCTCATTTTGATTATATATATATATAGAGTATACTTTAAATAGTTTTTGTGGCCTCGTACCGTACTGGCCTAGTGCGACATATTGCACGTCTCTAAGAAGCCTTTTTAAGATTTTTATTTTGCGTTTCCTGAGCCGTGCAACACGGAAGCCGATTTTACTCACTGGAAGTTCCCAACAGAATCTGTGGGGAAGGTTTCACAAATTTACTATCCGAACAATCGACAAATTATAATGAATGTTAAAATTTACAATTAAATACATCGATCAGCACTATAAATATGCCAGTTGCATGTTAAGAGTGTCAGTAAATCTATCTCAAGAGTTCTAGGTCTGGTCGGTGTCAGTATAATGTGACTGGGTGGGGTAACATACCGTGTGTCTGCGGCATGATACTCCAGTATGACAGCGCTTAGAGTACTGTCTCAAGAAGGCACCGTCGCGATATGACTGAAAAATTGTTGAACGCGACGCTAAACACCATACAACAACAACTGTTACATGTTCAACTTCTAATACAATAAGCACACTTACAACACATACTACTGCAACTACTAATGCAAAACAATTTGCTTATGCTTCTATTACAACTACTACTACCACTACTTCCTCTACTACTTATGCTACGTTTTACACTATCAACATTACCATTACTAATACATGTAATACCACTATTACTAATGCTACTACCACTATTAATAAAGTTACTACTACCACCATTAACACTAATGCTACCACTATTACTATAACTACTACCATTACTACCACCACTACTACTGCTACTACAACAACAACCATATCAACAACAACTTCTACTACTATTACAATTACTACTAATAATAATAACAATACTACTACAACCACTTCTACTATTATTACTACTACTACTACTGCTGCTGTTATTACTACTTCTTCTTTTACTGCTACTACTACTCTTAAAAGAAAAATATTTATACGAAAACTTGTACAACGACAATTGCTACTAATACTACAGCTACTACTATTACTAAAACTACTGCTCCATGTTCTACTACTACTATTTATATTAATACCACTAGTACTATTTCAAATACCATTACTACTTCTATTACTACTACTATCACCACAACAACAACTATTACTACTACTTTTGCTACTACTTTTACTTCTACTACTACTACTACTACTTGTACTACTACCATTACTACTACTGCTGCTGCTGCTACTTCTTGTACTATTATACTGCTGCTGTGACAGTTACTTCTACTGCTGTTACTTCTACTTTAATTGTAACTACTACTACTTCTGTTGCTGCTGCTAATACTACTACCTGTGCTGCTGTTACTACTACTACTTCTGCTATTATAAATTTCGCTAATCTACTACTACTATTGATGCTACTACTACGACTTATTTTGCTGTTGCTACTATTTCTATTTATACTGATGAAACTACTACTGCTACTACTTTTACTGAAGTTACTTATTCTATTTAACTATGTAACTACAACTACTACTTTTACTGCTGATATTGCTAGAAATTTCACTGCTGCTACTACTTCTTCTACTAGTACTACTACTATAACAACAGCAATAAAGTACAATAACAACAAAACATCGACTGCTTCTGCTACTATGGCTACTCCTGCTGCTACTACTTCGTCTTCTGCTGCTGCGGCTACTGCTTTTGCTGCTGCTACTATAACTACTTCTGCTACTACTATTTCTGTTGCTACTACTACTATTTCTGCTGCTGATATTACAACTACTTCAGCTGCTGCTACTACTAGTTCTGTTGCAAATACTTTTCCTACCTCTTCTGCTACTACTGCTACTTCTACTGTTTTTTGTTGCTGCTTCTACTACTGCGGTTGCTACTAAATTAATGTTATAATATATAATTTGATATAAAACACTGCAAAGAGTTACAATTTAGATTTATTGTGCTGTTGTAAGTTGTATGAAATGTTTTAGGGTAAAAAATGATAAAAATATGGTCGAATTAAGTATAAACAATCTAAATGATGCACAAAATGGCTGCCAAAATATGACAAAAATGACACTGCAAATATACTCATTTTTTTGAATGCTTTCGCCTTATTTTTATTTATAAATGCTTGTTTCTAGAGGTAAAATGTATGCTGAGTAAAAAAATCTATTTCTTACTAACGGTTGTTGGGACGTTTGGTCACAAATCCAAAATTGCCGCCAAATATTGAAATTCAAGTTATAATATGTTATCTGATAGGAAACACTGCAAAGTGTTAAAATTGAGATGTATTGTGTTGTTGTTATTAGTTGTATGACATGATTTAAGGTAAAAAGGAATACAAATGTGGTAGATTCAAGTAAAAAAAATATATTTTTACATTCATTTTGTAGTTCAGTCAGTTTGTTATGTACATATTTACATTCATTATGTAGTTCAATCAGTTCGTTATGTACATTTTTAGGTCTACTGGCCAAAGACCAGCAGGGCTTATGTCATGGTAAATTGCTCGTCGTCTGTCCGTTAATCTTTTTCTTGTTAACACGATAGCACCTTCATTTTTCATTGAATCTTAAATAAACTTGCAAAGAAGATATATAACAAGAAGATCTCGGACGAGTTCTTGAATCAGCGTCATACGAGTACAAATGCCCCCGCCACAGTGCTTATAAGCACATTTTAAGAAAAAAAACAACATTTTCTCTAAAAGTTCAATGCCTAGACCTTAGATATATGACATGAAGCACTGAATGTGGGTCCCCTAAAATATTTGTTTAAAACGGGTTCCTGGGGTCAAATATGGGACCGCCACAGGGGTCACTGTTTTACATAGAGTTATATAGGGAAAATGTTGTAGCCGCGATCGTACCTTCAATTCTCATTGAAACCAAGCCTATGCAGCAGTTATATGACCACAATATCTCGGACGAGTTCTTGAACCAATGTCATTCGACCACAAATGCCCCCGCCACAGGGCTTATAAGCACATTATCAGCGAAATTAAAAAAAAACATTTTCTCTGAAATTCAATGCCCAGACCTCAGATATTTTACATGTAGCATTGCATGGAGGTCCTGTAAAGCATATGTTACCAGTATAGCGTTTAGGTCCTCTTGGGCCTCTTGTTACATTCTTTCTGTAGTTCAGTCAATTCGTTATGTACATTTTTCAATCCATTCTGTACTTTAGTCAGTTGGTTATATCCATTTTTACATTAATTCTGTAGTTCAGTCAGTTCGTTATGAACATTTTTACATCCATACTGTTATTCGCTCAGTTCGATATGTAAAAGCGTACATACTGAACTGACTGAACTACACAATGAATGTAAAAATATACAAAACGATCTGACTGAACTTCATAATTCATTAACATTTTGTTATGTACATTTTTTAAAATTCATTTTATAGTTCAGTCATAGTGCTATGTACATTCTTACATTTATTCTGTAGTTCATCAGTCAGATCGAAGAGTACATTTTTAGTTCGTCTTTTTGAAAAAAAAAAGAAGAGCTATTGTCATGACCCAGGCGTCCTCGGCGTCGTCGTCGTTGTCGTTGTCGTCCACTGGTTAACGTGTTATGTTTAGCCAAGCTTTTACTCTGTTTCTGAACAAACTACTCATGTTTTGGTGACTAAACTTCATAAACACATTTATATTATGTTGTAGAAACAATGTATATAGCTTACTTACCTAAATTTACATACTTTGGAATCTAAAACCGTAGGTTAAATTTTTTTGTTAAGCTCGAGTTTGGTTGAAGTTTTATGTTTGGCTCAGCTTTTTCTCTGTTTCTCAACAAACTACTCATGTTTTTGTGACTAAACGTCATAAACACATTTATATTATGTTGTAGAAACAAAGTAAACAGCTAACTTTCATAAATTTCCATACTTTGGGATTAAAATCTTAAGTTATAAAGTTTTTTGTTTAGCTCGGGTTTGAATATTCTTTTTTATAAATCAGTTTTATTTTTCAGTAATATTAATAATTCTGTAAACTGATCACCATCAACTAAAAAAAGTTTACATCACTGACCTTGACCTATTTAATGGACTTGGTTGATACTGTCATTATCTTGTTAAAAGTTTTATGCGCCAAAAACTGTTATTGGGTATTTATATGATTTGTTGTACATGGAAATGAATCCAGATTCATAAATAGATCACAGATTGAAAAAACTTTGTATCATTGTTTGAATTTGCCAGGTCCATTGTCCCATGTCTACTTGGCTACCTGCCCGAGCCCAACCAAAACCACCACCCTGCTGCCATTTTTTTTTAAAATTTGTTTTGTATTAATTCAAATACTCAGCCCCATTTCAACTTTGTTACTGACCATAAGAGCCTCACCCAGACCCAATCCCCATTTCTGTCCATTTTTTTTTAATTTTGTTTTTTATTAAATCAAATACTGTGCCCTATGACAACTGTGTTACTGACCCCAAGACCTTCACCCCTACCCCCGCCCCCCCCCCCCCCCCCCCCCCCCCACTCCCCCATCCCCACCATTTTCTTTTTTTTTTTAATTTTATTTTGTAGTAAATCAAATACTTTGCCCCATTTCAACTTTGATACTGACCCCAAGACACTCACCCCTACCCAACCCCCATCCCTGCTCATTTCTTTATTAAATTTTGTTTTGGATTAAATCAAATATTCTGCCCCATTTCAACTGTGTTACTGACCCCAAGACCTTCACCCCTACCTAATTCCCATCCCTGCCCATTTTTTTAGAAAAAATGTTTCGTATTTAATCAAATACTCTGTCCCATTCTAATTTGTTACCGACCCCAAAACCCTCACCTCTATCTAACCCCCATCCCTGCCTATTTTTTTATAAATTTTGTTTTGTATTAAATCAAATACTCTGACCCATTTTAACTGTGTTACCGACCCCAAGACCCTCAACCCTACCCAACCCCGTTCCCTGTCCATTTTATTTTTGTATTTAATCAAATACTCAGCCCCATTTCAACTTTGTTATCCCGACCCCAAGACCCTCAACCCTACCCCTCCCCCTCCCCCTAAAGATGAAAATAAGAAGATTTTTGTGATTTAGACTATTACAGTTTCTCATCAACCTAATCATTTAGCACCTAATAGATTTATAACGTTTAGATAGTTTTCGTATTCCAAATCAACCTTTACTGATTTGTATAAAGTTAAAACACTATATTTTCTATATCCGACCACAAATTTTGTAGAACGGTATCGATAATTCTTTGTTTGAACACCGCTGGAAAATGCCTACTATTCAGTGACTGGGGATCATTACATGCGTACTTAGATCTAATACTTTACAAAAACGATAGTGAACATTAAGTATAACGTGAGTGTCAGTTATATGTTGTACTACTTTATTCATATTGTACATTTATTTACCAGTATTCGTTGTCTAAATTCGTTTATGCACCATGAATCAATAATACGGTGTTTCGTGAAAAGGCTTAAAATGTATGAAGAAAGCATTTAGTATGGATTTAATATTTATAGAAAAACTGAAAATGGCGGTATTTTGAATAATAAACAGCAAAGGTTAGTATTCCATTATAATTTGTTGAAAATTAATACATAAATGTTGTATTCATGTTAAATTTTATTACAACTGAAAGGAAACTAGGATTGGGGGTTTCCCGATACAACAAATAAACAAAACATATTTGCCAATCATATACTGCGCGGTATTAAGCAAAGAGGATTCGACTTTATTTGCTTCCGATTATTCACAATATATAAAAGTCATACGAATAACAAAAATTAGCATATTATTATATATAGAGAATATAATCTTTCTTTTAGTTTCTTACAACGTAATATGGCACTGCTACACCTTCCACTATTCTTAGATCGACCCCCTGAACCAAGCCTCAAAGCATCTCGACTGTCTCATTCACTCCGTCCTTATTCAGTTCTGCTGCCATCTGAATACGGATAGATAGGGCGGCAGAAGCCAACACAGCTTTTCTCTCGAGGTCCGGCCCTTCTCCACATTTTTTCCCCTTATCCATCTTCCAAAAAGAATAAAGCAGATTCTAGAGCAGTATCTAAAATGAAAGATAGTAAAAAAAAAAATTCTGTGCATACATCTATTCATCTTTTTTCTGTTGTATATTTTATAAACTGCCCAGCTTATTATTTACTATCAAATAAACAGATTTTGAAAAAAGAACAATTTTAATAGAAACTGGACATCATACTTTTAACCAAATGAGAGTAGTCTATGTTAACACAGCCTTATTACAATCTGATTGATTGAACATTGTCATAAACAATGTAACAGAAAGTATGATGAATTCAAAAATATAATGCCCCATTTGCATCTATTAGGAACAATAGACAAATATAGTCAGTAAAAAAAAAGAAACTTTACTCTCCAAAAATTGTTCATTTCCAAAGTTCTGTTCAAAACACCACTGATATATATGGTTGTGACTGATAATCTTTAACAAATCTTTATTTTCTTTGAACATTTTAAGTATAGTTTTGTACCTGTAGATTAACGATAAAGTGGACAAGAGACATAATGAAAAATCATGTTTTGTTAACTGAAACTGAAATTGCATTGTAAAGACGGTATTGCAGGGCTTAAAACACTAACACCTCAATCCCATTTCTGTACAAAATGCCTTTTCTGGACCGGGTTTGTTCCTCTTTTTATGTGTTTAATGCATTTTAGCATACATGTGCCATTGCGTACTTGTGTACTCTTCACCATACGTTCGTCCGTCCGTGCGTCTGTTATTAAACAATTGTTTCAAAATACATCTCTTAATTCGCTCATCCAACTTAAGGCAAACATCATAGGAATTATCTTGAGATAGGTCTTTATCAAATAAGCTAAAACGAACTTGATCCTTAAGGAACTCTGGTTGCCATGGCAACCTAAAGTAAAACATTTTAAAAATAGTTTCCTTTTAAACCGGTGGTCAGATTTCAAAATAATTTTGTACAAATTATCACTATGTACTGAAATCATCTTCCAAAATTGGGAAAATAAATTTGACTCATTGAAAAACAAAATTATGATGTGCATTCAATTGTTTGGTTAATAACGGGTCTGTTTAGGAAATGCAAATTTGTGTGTCTACCTGGTGAACTCTGGCACGTGCAAAACAGTTTTTTTTTATAGAGAGATGATTACCACTTGTGTTTAAATAATTAAACATTCCACTAGTCAACACACTGACCTAATATCAACATTTTTATACATACAACTTAATTATACATTTGGAAATAAAAAAGTTACTGAACTTTTAAGAGAGTAAAGTTTCTTTTTTTGCTGAGTATATATAGTACAAGTCATGATATTTAAATGAAATAATTTGCTTATATCTGTATACTAGTTTATAGATGTTCCATAAGCCTAAAAGGACCTTTAAACTAACATCAACTCAGAACGTAGAATAATAGGCATTGATATACATTGTAATACCCCATTATGCACATTATTGTATACATTCAAAAAGAACAGCGCTGGCCATTCATAATCATGCTTATTAAAAGTGTTATTTAATGTTATCTTATCAGGTACTGCTTAATGTGATCAATGATTTCATTTATGGAGATATAGAAAATGGTCTGCTTTTTGTACTAGTCGACGTGAAATTACTCTACTCCTAGAGCAAAAAAATATTTAAAGTTATGTAAACTTATTTTTCCATTTCCTTTAAGCTGAAATTTGCTGTTACCAAACACCCAGACAGCGGCGCCTTTGCGTTTTTTTTTTACTTGACCCGAAATGCTGCATTGCTAAGGTCAATTCAGACCTGTCGGACCTCCTGCTCTTTGGCGGGGTCTTTGACAGTTATTGTCAGTCTTGCATTATTTTTATGCACTTTGAATTTTCTGAAATCAACTTATATTTTGTGAGTGAGCCAGTGCTTAAGCTGTTTGTAATTATGTTTGTCAATTAATAAATTATCTGTAATACAAATTTTAATGTCAGTTTTATGAGTTATCTCCTGTTTCAGCTATATGATTCAAAGTAGAAGTATGAACCGTTTTAAAATCTGTTTGTTATCTATATTAATGTTTTATTCCTATACTGGCACTCGATTGAAACTTCAAAATTGTAATAGTGACAGTATAAATAATAATGTCTTTATTTTGAGAAGGCAATTCATTAAGATTATAATACAATATACTTTGCTTTTCTAGCACAAGTCCTTCTTTAAATTACATATTACACAAACCTTACATTAAGCATCAACAATAATATACTTCAAATTTACTAACATACATATAGAAAAAAATTAAAGTAAAACAGATGTAAAGAAATTACCTAAACATTTTACATTTAAATATGTCTCATACTTATGTTTATATACATAATGAGAGACTGAAAACCACATATAAATAGGAATTAAATTCATATCTGCATGCCAGAATAGCTGAATGACAGTTTAATATACCTGAGTTGGTTTAAGATGGGTAATTTCTGTTTGCGGATGATTTTAAAATTTACCTAATGGCATCAGAAAGTATAATTGAATTACTTTTAATCTCCTATCTGATTTTAACTATGTAAAAGTATTTTTGCCAACACAATAGTATCTGTATGTTGTATAATGTCATAGAATCAGTTACATTGTGAAAGTGTAATAATATTAAAATGATATCTGTATTTAGGTAAACCACTTAAATATTTACCTTGAACTAATCTGTTTTTTGGACTTACCTGTTATAAGACCTATACAGTTTGCAGCAAGTGTTTAGCCTGGCATTGGTGGTTCATACATTAGTGGAAGGTTGAAATGTCCAACTTCTTTTTGTATACCTTTTAAGTTAAGCACGAACGCCATGGCTCCGAGACTGAGGAGAAATGGTCCGAAATTCCCTCTAACGTGACTTCAGCACACTCAAGAAATTCCATCAGTCGTCTAAACCATATGGGGAAGCTAGGCTCCTATCAAAGAGTGTTCCTTGCGCTTCTGCCAAGTCAGGTATTCAAACATAACGATGGTCTTGGTCAGTAAGCTGAAACAATTCACATTGTATTCTAAATGTTTAACAAGCTAAAAAAGAACAATTGTATTTGTATCAGTAATAGTATTACTTTACATTTCAGCTTGAAATTCTACTCAACTAAAATTTGAAATGGTATAACAGCAACATTGAACAGATGTCACTTATGTGTTACGATTTATTGCTTTAGAGAAAATTTTAAGTTGAGGAAAGACTCAAGATCTTTTAACAAGAAAATAATCTTCTGGTCGGACTGGTACAACATTAAATTTAATATCCATAAACACAACAACCTGGACTCTTTCGAGCTAGCATCCTTTTGAGTGTTTTACAAAGTGCATACCTCAAAAAATAGTATTTGGTTTAATCATCTCCAATATAATCCATAGAATTAAATTAGATCATTTCGTTCTTTTTTACATAAATATTGTGAAACTTGGGGGTTAGAGGTGAATACTGCTAAAACCAAGATTGTTGTATTTCGAAAAAGTGGTCCTTTAAAAAGCGATGAAAGTTGGACTTTTAATAATCAACCTTTAGAAGTAGTGAAAGATTTTAATTATCTGGGCACTGTTTTCAATTGTACCAGTAACTATTCTCTTAATCAGGAAGCATTGGCTGGAAAGGGTCTTAAAGCATGAAACATTTTACTGGCAAATACTCGTAAATGTACATTGAAACCTAAAACTGTCTGTCAATTATTTGATGCCTTTTTTGGCTCAACTCTTAGTTATGCCTGCGAAATATGGGGATTTTCTAAATCAAAAGAAATTGAAAGAATTCATCTGAAATTTTGTAAATATTTATTAAATGTTAAAACCTCGACAAGTAATAAGGGTGTTATGGAGAGTTAGGTAGATACCCATTGTATATAAATAGATATATACTAAATACTGGACTTAAATTGTTAAATCTGATTACATTTATAGTTAAATATTTATATAATTCATTACTTATAGATTGTAATAAAGGTGATAAGAATTGGGTAAAAACATCAAAAAACTACTGGAATATTATGAAATTTAGTATATATGGTCAAGTACTGATGCTGCAAATTTGTTAAACTTCCATATTGTTTTTGAAGAAGGAGTACTAGATAATTTTAAACAAAAATGGTTTAATGAAATCGAAAACAGTCGTTCAATATGTACTTATAAAATGTTAAAAACTACTTTAGAATTCGAAAATTATTTAGATATGCTTCCAAAAATTAAGAATTTCTATGTCAAGTTTAAGATTATCTTCACATCAGTTGAAAGTTAAACCGGTTGTTATGCACAGAACAGAATTGAACGTAACTTGCGCTATTGTACTCTATGTAACTTTAACGACATAGAAGATGAATACCATTTTGTGTTAATATGTCCTAGTTATAAGGATATCCGTAAAAGCTTTATTAAATCATATTATTATAAACGGCCAAGTATGATAAAATTCATTGAGTAAATGCAAAGTAAGAAGTATCCAGTCTTGTTAAATTTGTGTAAGTTTATTCATCAAGCTTTTAGTACTCGCAATTCCCTGTACAATCAAAATACATAATATATACATCTATCTTTTTGTGTTGATCTACTCAAGTATATATTTGACAAAGTATTTAAATGTTTAATTTATATTTGTCAAACCTCAGAAAGTATTAAAATATATGTATTTAAATAACGCAATTTTCTAATTTAAAAGAATCTTACATAATATTGATATATTATCTGTGTGTCATGTGTAATATTTATTATCTGAATTTGTATGTAATGAGAAACATTATATATTTAAATTACTGAATAAAGAATTTGAATCTTGAATCTTTATAAATATATTTGATCAGATATATTGGATTAAATGGATCATGTCACCCAGAGGCAGATCATCGGATCAGGTGGTCATGGGTTCGTTTCTCTGTCATGGCCATGTGTGGTTTCCCAGTTTTTCCTGCATATGCTTATTAGTACGGGTACTTAGTTCTACCCATGAAGACTTTTAACGTAATTAGTTGTGTTGGAACGTGTTTCACAATTGACGTTAAATTAATAAGATTAAAATATTGATTTGATATTGGAGAATTTAGTGTTTAATACAGCTACAAAAAAAAAGATAAAATAGTGATAAATAAAACAGCTTTAGCTTACCACTTCTACTACATTAATAAAAAAGTTCAGGGCAATGGTTCCATCAGGCTGTCGACCTACTACTTCTACCAGCTGTTCGGTGATATTTGGTATCCAACATGGCCATCAGCTGGTACATTTTCCATAAAAGAAATTGACAGTATAGACCACCTCAATTCTTCCAGGAGAGATGAATCGCATGTGTGAATGTTGATGCATCCTTGGTGTCTCTTTGAAGAAAGAAACATTCCCTGAAATGATGAAATATTTTTATTCAATACCTACTTGCTTGTATGATTGTAATATTATGTTTCATCTAATACCATATAATCTTTTGAAAAATCTTTGACAATTGTTTAAAGTTAGACACAGTTAGCTCAGTGGTTAGCTCCTCAAGATCATACGATTAAATCACTGATCCAGTAACAGTCTCAGTAATAATTGACATACAACATTCTTAATGTGTCTTTTTGGCATTCGTCTTTTACCGCTGACACAAGTGGGAAAGGTATCAGCTACTTGTTGAGGTGGGATGGGCTTGAAAATTGGTTAACCTTTTGGATTCCAGTACATTCTGTGCATGTACCGATATGCATTGAAACACTAATACTACATGCTTTTTTATATTTCAGCAATGGCGAGACTCGATTAATTTTTTTCTGTGCTTGTACCGATATGCATTTAAACACACTGCTACTACATGCTTTCTTAACATTCTAGCAATGGCGATATTGGATAAGATCTTTTCTGTGCATGAATCGATATGCATTTAAACACGCTGCTACTACATGCTTTCTTTACATTTCGGCAACGGCAAGACTCGATTAGATTGTTTTTGGGCATCTACCGATATGCATTTAAACACATTGCTACGACATGCTTTCTTTACATTTCAGCAATGGCGAGACTCGATTAGATTTTTTCTGTGCATGTTCCGATAATCATTTAAACATACTGCTACTACATGCTTTCTTAACATTCCAGCAATGGCGAGACTCAATTAGATTTGTTCTGTGCATGTACCGATATGCATTTAAACACACTGCTACTAAATGCTTTCTTTACATTTCAGCAATGGCGAAACTCGATTAAATTTTGTTCATGGGCATCTACCGATATGCATTTAAACATACTGCTTCTAAATGCTTTCTTTACATTTCAGCAATGGCGAGACTCATTTGATTTTTTCTGTGCATGTACCAATATGCATTTAAACACACTGCTACATGTACTACATGCTTTTTTACATTTCAGCAATGGCGAGACTCGATTTTTTTTTCTGTGCATGTACCGATATGCATTTAAACACACTGCTACTAAATGCTTTCTTTACATTTCAGCAATATCGAGACTCATTAGATTTTTTCTGTGCATGTACCGATATGCATTTAAACATACTGCTACTTCATGTTTTCTTTATATTTCAGCAATGGCGAGGCACGATTAGATTTGTTCTGTGCATGTACCGATATGCATTTAAACACTAATACTACATGCTTGATTTATATTTCAGCAATGGCGAGACTCGATTAGTTTTTTTCTGTGCATGTACCGGTATGCATTTAAACACACTGCTACTACATGCTTTCTTTACATTCTAGAAATGGCAATAATGGATTAGATTTTTTCTGTGCATGTACCGATATGCATTGAAACACTAATATTACATGCTTGATTTATATTTCAGCAATGGCGAGACTCGATTAGTTTTTTTCTGTGTATGTACCGGTATGCATTTAAACACACTGCTACTACATGCTTTCTTTACATTCTAGAAATGGCAATAATGGATTAGATTTTTTCTGTGCATGTACCGATATGCATTGAAACACTAATATTACATGCTTTCTTTACATTTCAGCAATAGCGAGACTCATTACATTTTTTTCGGTGCATGTACCGATATGCATTTAAACACACTGCTACTACATGCTTTCTTTACATTTCAGCAATGGCGAGACTCGATTAATTTTTTTCTGTGCATGTACCGATATGCATTTAAACACTAATACTACATACTTTCTTTATATTTCAGCAATGGCGAGACTCGATTAGATTTGTTCTGTGCATGTACCGATATGCATTTAAACACACTGCTACTACATGCTTTCGTTACATTTCAGCAATATCGAGACTCATTTGATTTTTTCTGTGCATGTACCGATATGCATTTAAACATACTGCTACTTCATGTTTTCTTTATATTTCAGCAATGACGAGACTCGATTAGATTTGTTCTGTGCATGTACTGATATGCATTTAAACACTAATACTACATGCTTTCTTTATATTTCAGCAATGGCGAGACTCATTACATTTTTTTCTGTGCATGTACCGATATGCATTTAAACACACTGCTACTAAATGCTTTCTTTACATTTCAGCAATGGCGAAACTCGATTAGATTTTGTTCATGGGCATCTACCGATATGCATTTAAACATACTGCTTCTAAATGCTTTCTTTACATTTCAGCAATGGCGAGACTCATTTGATTTTTTCTGTGCATTACCAATATGCATTTAAACACACTGCTACATGTACTACATGCTTTTTTACATTTCAGCAATGGCGAGACTCGATTTTTTTTTTCTGTGCATGTACCGATATGCATTTAAACACACTGCTACTAAATGCTTTCTTTACATTTCAGCAATATCGAGACTCATTAGATTTTTTCTGTGCATGTACCGATATGCATTTAAACATACTGCTACTTCATGTTTTCTTTATATTTCAGCAATGGCGAGGCACGATTAGATTTGTTCTGTGCATGTACCGATATGCATTTAAACACTAATACTACATGCTTGATTTATATTTCAGCAATGGCGAGACTCGATTAGTTTTTTTTCTGTGCATGTACCGGTATGCATTTGAAGACACTGCTACTACATGCTTTCTTTACATTCTAGAAATGGCAATAATGGATTAGATTTTTTCTGTGCATGTACCGATATGCATTGAAACACTAATATTACATGCTTTCTTTATATTTCAGAAATGGCGAGATTCGATTAGTTTTTTTTTGTCCATGTACCGATATGCATTTAAACAGACTGCTACTACATGCTTTCTTTACATTTCAGCAATAGCGAGACTCATTACATTTTTTTCGGTGCATGTACCGATATGCATTTAAACACACTGCTACTACATGCTTTCTTTACATTTCAGCAATGGCGAGACTTGATTAGTTTTTTCTGTGCATGTACCGATATGCATTTAAACACTAATACTACATACTTTCTTTATATTTCAGCAATGGCGAGACTCGCTTAGATTTGTTCTGTGCATGTACCGATATGCATTTAAACACACTGCTACAACATGCTTTCGTTACATTTCAGCAATATCGAGACTCATTAGATTTTTTCTGTGCATGTACCGATATGCATTTAAACATACTGCTACTTCATGTTTTCTTTATATTTCAGCAATGGCGAGACTCGATTAGATTTGTTCTGTGCATGTACTGATATGCATTTAAACACTAATACTACATGCTTTCTTTATATTTCAGCAATGGCGAGACTCATTACATTTTTTTCTGTGCATGTACCGATATGCATTTAAACACACTGCTACTAAATGCTTTCTTTACATTTCAGCAATGGCGAAACTCGATTAGATTTTGTTCATGGGCATCTACCGATATGCATTTAAACATACTGCTTCTAAATGCTTTGTTTACATTTCAGCAATGGCGAGACTCATTTGATTTTTTCTGTGCATGTACCAATATGCATTTAAACACACTGCTACATGTATTGCATGCTTTTTTACATTTCAGCAATGGCGAGACTCGATTTTTTTTTTCTGTGCATGTACCGATATGCATTTAAACACACTGCTACTAAATGCTTTCTTTACATTTCAGCAATATCGAGACTCATTAGATTTTTTCTGTGCAGGTACCGATATGCATTTAAACATACTGCTACTTCATGTTTTCTTTATATTTCAGCAATGGCGAGGCACGATTAGATTTGTTCTGTGCATGTACCGATATGCATTTAAACACTAATACTACATGCTTTATTTATATTTCAGCAATGGCGAGACTCGGTTACTTTTTTTCTGTGCATGTATCGATATGCATTTAAACACACTGCTACTACATGCTTTCTTTACATTCTAGCAATGGCAATAATGGATTAGATTTTTTCTGTGCATGTACCGATATGCATTGAAACACTCATATTACATGCTTTATTTATATTTCAGAAATGGCGAGACTCGATTAGTTTTTTTCTGTGCATGTACCGGTATGCATTTAAACACACTGCTACTACATGTTTTCTTTACATTCTAGAAATGGCAATAATGGATTAGATTTTTTCTGTGCATGTACCGATATGCATTGAAACACTAATATTACATGCTTTCTTTATATTTCAGAAATGGCGAGATTCGATTAGTTTTTTTTGTGCATGTACCGATATGCATTTAAACAGACTGCTACTACATGCTTTCTTTACATTTCAGCAATAGCGAGACTCATTACATTTTTTTCGGTGCATGTACCGATATGCATTTAAACACACTGCTACTACATACTTTCTTTACATTTCAGCAATGGCGAGACTCGATTAGTTTTTTCTGTGCATGTACCGATATGCATTTAAACACTAATACTACATACTTTCTTTATATTTCAGCAATGGCGAGACTCGATTAGATTTGTTCTTTGCATGTACCGATATGCATTTAAACACACTGCTACTACATGCTTTCGTTACATTTCTGCAATATCGAGACTCGATTAGATTTGTTCTGTGCATGTACTGATATGCATTTAAACACTAATACTACATGCTTTCTTTATATTTCAGCAATGGCGAGACTCGATTACTTTTTTTTCTGTACATGTACCAATATGCATTGAAACACACTGCTAGTACATGCTTTCTTTACATTCTAGCAATGGCAATAATGGATTAGATTTTTTTGTGCATGTACCGATATTCACTGAAACACTCATATTACATGCTTTCTTTATATTTCAGAAATGGCGAGACTCGATTAGTTTTTTTCAGTTCATGTACCGATATGCATTTAAACACACTGCTACTACATGCTTTCTTTACATTCTAGCAATAGCGAGACTCATTACATTTTTTTCTGTGCATGCAGCGATATGCATTTAAACACACTGCTACTACATGCTTTCTTTACATTTCAGCAATGGCGAGACTCGATTAGTTTTTTTCTGTGCATGTACCGATATGCATTGAAACACACTGCTACGACATGCTTTCTTTACATTTCAGCAATGGCGAGGCTCGATTAGATTTGTTCTGTGCATGTACCGATATGCATTTAAACACACTGCTACTACATGCTTTCTTTACATTTCAGCAATAACAGTAAAGCGTTGGTAAAATCATTGAAGTGATTGCAGTGTGATTCGGAGTACAGTTAAAGGTAAGACACACAATTGTTTTACTGTAAATGGTTGATATACAATTGATAGCGTATCCATTTTAAATATAAGACCTTTGTATCAAATATTCAAATCCAGGTCGACTTTGAGGAGCGTAGTTACTAGTTGAAATAAAACTAAATTCATTAAATCGTACGCATTCAATATAAATAGAGACTTTGATATTCTTTTTATAAAAAGACAATTGATTTTTTTTATATATACAAATAATTCTGTTTCGGCTTCAAATGGGCATCCACAAAGCAGTTTCAAAGCTGTTCATTAGCTAGTTTTTATTTTTTTCTCTGCGGTTTGTTTGAATATTTAGCGTCATTGTTATGCGTTCGAGGACTAACAGGCGATTGGTTAACCTAGCCATTCTTTCCTGCGATCGTCATCCGCGCAAGTAACTTATAACTTTTCCTACTTGCATCAGATGTGATAGACGAATGAAAATGAGACGCAATGTTGTATATTAATCATCAATTAATGAATTTCAATAAAATAGTCGTAATTTTTTATCACAAGTACTTATTACTACAAATACCATAGTTTTTTTGATACTGTAATTCAACATTCATAAATATCTTATTGATTCTAGAGATTTATGAAACAAACTTGTCCAGAGCTGAAACAAAGTTGAACGCTAAAACACGCTAAAACACGTTTTTGGTTTTTCTTTTAGAGCTGTCATCTATCGACTGTATGATGAAAACGTCGCGAAATGGCTACTGCTTCCAGTTTGGAGACACCGGTAGAGTCACCACATAATTACAACAAGTACAGTATACTTGGTATACTGATAGCTAAGTGTTTTCCAATGCTCCTCAGGAAGCACGTAGAGAAGCACGTTAACTCTTGTAAACCAGATCATCTCGGTTCCGAACCATGGACACTGGATGACTTTCTTTATGTCAACAGAGCAGCGAGAGGTCGTCGATTCATATTTAATCAATCTCAACGGGAAATCGTGTTTCCTGGTCATCATAAAACAACAGATATTGAACAATGGAATGTGACACTGCTATGCATAATAATTATTGAATATTGCAAACCATCACCGCAGCTCAGAGATGATATAAAACAAATAAGATGCATTCGAAATGAATTCGCACATATCGGAGATCCTAATATTTCGGAGAAAGAATACACAAGAAACTTAGACAAAATAAAAATTCTGATACAGAGAGGTTTGGAAGAACTGGGCGATTCGGATTTTGAAAAAGAGATCAAGGAGACTATAGCAGACGTTGAATATAGCAGACTTATTACGGAAGACCCCCTTTTTAATGTCAAGGAATGGCTTTACCACAAGGCGTTACAAAACAGTTTCCAAGGAACATCTCCGGAAGGTTATATTGTTGTTTATCTTTGAAACATAAATGCATCCAAAGAAAAAAAAATAAATTGATGCAGTTTACGTATTGTATAGGAATGTTGTAAGTGTTCGCCGTCCGACGTTTAAGATTTCTGTTTCATTTCTAATATCATCATGTGATACAGTATGACCGCCACA
Organism: Panopea generosa; assembly: GCA_029582155.1. Taxonomy (NCBI): domain Eukaryota; kingdom Metazoa; phylum Mollusca; class Bivalvia; order Adapedonta; family Hiatellidae; genus Panopea; species Panopea generosa. Next base: position 47,503,875 of record CM055905.1, read on the forward strand.
ACTAAAGTAGTCGCATGTTACGAAAATGCATTAACTCAGTAAAGTAAATGTTGTTGTTTTTTAAACATGCACAATTACATACATGTTTATCAAAACGAATGCCGTGTTCATGTAGTCTTTAAAGATGCATAACCTATATCATATAAGTAGATGAATAGTTATCACATTGCAATTTCTAATCATTATACATTTTAGTGTTCGATTATTAAATGTAACTGACAATATTTCTTGAATTAATCTCATATAAAGCCCTTTTAGGATATCCATTCACATATTTCGAACTAGGCATTGGCAAGTAAACTTTCAATTTGCATAAATAAATCATAACTTTAACACATATGTATTTTTTTCAGCAAATCAAAAAATCACGGAAACACTAGAAATCCTCGAGAGTAAACTTTCAATATCAGGTTTGTTGTTATAATGAATTTACATGGTTTACACTTTATCAATTTATTTTATTAATAACAAACATCACATTAGTATATGATTTACTGCATTCAAGGTTTAGAGTAAATAGCTTGTAAACTTTGACTACGAGACCGAACTAAATCCATCCAGTTTTCTTCAAATGAATGATGTTACATTTTTTCTCAAAAATTCTTTAAAGGGAATATATCAGGATTTAATATATTCTAAAATTGGCTAAAACATTTTTTCTAATATATATATATGAGATTATGCAAAATCTTGTTTCATGTCAATTATAGAAAGGTATATAGCCTTTTGGGTGGTTAAAGGCATCCTATATGCACATCTATGACATAAATGCAAAACTTATAAATTTTATAGTTTTATAGAGTAGACCGGAGAAAAATTAAAGGCTATATCAGTTTGTAATTTAAAGATTGTTTATTCATATTTCTTAAATTTAAAACTTTAGATAGTTAAATATCTCTATGAGGTTATACATGTGAAGATTTATTTGTTTTGTAAACAATTTAAAGTAAAATCGATTTCAACGTTGTCTTGTGTCTCTTTAAAACTCGATAAACCCGATACTGTATTGTGATTGAACATGACTCGTACAAAAAATAAATTGTACTGTCCAAGCTGACCGAGTCAATACTATAACGGAGAAAGGTGTTTATAACTACATATAATTATTGGTATAAACCAAATGTGACATCCATTCCTAAATAAATATATTTTTCTGAAAAAAAACATTGGTCCAGTCATCAGACGTATTACCTCCTCATATTGAATCAAGTGTCGTGTAGTGGTGTACATTCAACATTGGACTCGCCAGTATAAATGGTGTTATATCTTGCAAGATAAATTATAAAATTACATACTCTTATGTTTTGCGCTTACACGTGAGAAATATCGAAAAGTTAAAAACTTCGTTCGACTAAGATCGAACTTTTAGATTTGCGTTGGAAGTATTACTTGTGTTTTTATTTTAACGATATTACCATTTAATATTTTAGATCCATTGGATACCTTCACCTAATCAAGCAATTGTATCAACTTATTAATGCAAACGTAATTTACGACCATTGCTTGTGGATAAATTGCATCGGTTGTTCCGCCCATCTCATGAATTTGTATCTGTTGCTGCGCCCATGTCATGAATATAGGGATTTTCCGTTAATGTCTCCTTCAAACAACCAATGCTGATGCAATGTTTACTTCATTCTTCCATGAGGCATAACGATGAAAGAAAGATGAATATGTGATTTTGCTGAACAATACGACTTTGAAATGCCCTTTCAATTTAAAGCTTTATAATGACTCCTTTCTGTTTATTTCGAGGTAAAGGTTAAATTTATTTCTTAATTTACATTTCCAAAAGTCTTCATTTTGAAGAGTCATATTTAAATCATGTATTATTTCGTAACTCGATCATCAATATATTCCTTTTTCGATATTTGTGATTTATGTCATTATTCATTAACAAGGTCATATTTCATATACAAGATCCGTAGGATTATTACGTTGAATATGGCCTAAAAATCAGCTTAGTCTGTCTCGGCAGAGTCTAACACTAAAACGAAATGTTTCTATTGCAGACTATACAGAAGATTTGCCACTGTTACTAAAATAGTCAAACACTTCTCATGAACCGCCTAATGGATTTTGTAAATATTATTTAGTAATGATAATCAACTACAGTTCTATTAGATTTGTACAGATGGTGTCCCTGGGGTTAAAAATGATCACGCTCTGATGGTTCAATTAGGGGACACATTAAATATTAATACATGTATATATTTTTTGAAATGGAACTGATTCTGTCTATATTTTAGTCAAAGCTAGGGAACCGCTGTCTTAAGGGGTCAGAAGGGGCACCAAAAGGGTAAAACTTGGTAAATAAAAAAAATCGTTTTCTTAAAGGGAATTTATCAGGATTTTAAAACATTGCTAAAACATATTTTTTCCAATATAGCATGACTATATACTCACTGATCCCGTATTGCCAAATAGATATATATTTAAATATGTCAAAATAATGCACGCTCTGCGCATAGGTTAGACTAAAAAAGATTTCTTGCTTAAAAGTGCATCATATCTTATGACGTACATGTATTAACTGAGTCACGATTTTATTTTGATTTCAAATTAATAGTTATACCAGGATTTCAGTTTAGAGGGGAAGAGGAGGGGGCCGCAACACAAAATCTGAATGGCAAACACGTTTTCAGTAAAAATAAAAAGCATTTTAATAGCACATAGAAGTTTAGCGGGGAGGGCGTGTACGCCGATTTTTTAAACAGTAGATCCGCTATTGATACAGGTTTACACGTAGTAAAAAATGTTTCATCTAAGAATGGGTATTTCGTTTAAAGTTTACCACTCCAATTTAAAGCCTCATTAAACGTCCGAATGCACACTTTTTGATAATAACAAAAATAATTGTAATTAAATGTGTTTATAGTATTATATTACTAAAATTATTCCTGTATACCCTTAAGTGACAGTTTTTAAAAAAGCGAGAAAATAAATAAATAAATGTGTTTTTCCTAGACGAGCGGAACGAGCTTTTAACTGTTGTTTACAATTTTGTAATTAGATAATGATTCAGTTGCTTTCCGACTGTACCTCAGCCAGTGTTCGGAAGTACACAAATGCATACTGCAGTGGTAGTGTGCGGATTAAGACCGTTAGATAAGGGGTTCATTAACAAGATTAGAAAAGTTATGGTATCACTAATATATCGTTATTGGGTTTGTTTTTGTTTTATTTAAAAGATATATTGATGTCTGCAATAAAACTGTATCGAACGTAGTACGCATTATATTATGTATACGCACTGAAAAACAATGAGTACGAAATACTAGTTTGGTCTAGTAACTCAAGGGTGTTTTGATTTAGTACAGTAATTTTATTTTTAATTTTATATGAACGATTTGTCGCTTACGTGCACTAAATTAGCTCGTGGGTTCCAGTTCATTAATACACTGGTGGTGGTGGTGTTGGTGGTGGTGGTGGGGGGGGGGGGGGTTAATTATTTAACCGCATCCCCTACAGTTACCCATACTATGTTTCTCTTTGAAGTGAATTGATCATATATTACCGACCGACGCGTTTCAGTACAAGCATCGTAACTCCCCGTTTTTTGCCGAATGTGTATATCGGAAAGTGACGAATATTAATTTGTAAACAAAACCCGTTCTCAATTATGTACTAATAATGAGCTTTTTATGCCCCCCTCCCCCCACCCGAATGACGACGTGTCGCGACCCTCACCCGTACCTCAAAGGTCAAGGTCACAATTTGAGTTTGTTTGAATACACTTTGAGTCTGTGTGAGATTTCGTGTCCGGCCTGTAAAACTTTGTCATGCATAGATGGATTTAAATGATACTTGCTACAAATGATCAACATAACAAAACTGTTAAAAGATACCGAATTACTAATTAAGGAAATATATCTGATACCGTAGTGTATACAAACCAAATATTAGCTTTTTTTAACCAATCAAGGGCAATACTTTGTCTGTTCTAACCGGAAATGGCCAGTTAAAACTTTTGCATTGGTCAATAACATAATTTTAAAACATTCAAGGGTCACACATCTGTCATATCTAATCCAATATGGTTGGTTTAAATACTCGTCCAATCCTTAATATTACTAATAATCTAATCAAATTTGGTCTGGATGGGATCATAATTAAAGGGGATACATAGTTTACAAGTCAATAATCATCATTTTCCATTGACTCAAAGGCAACATTTATATTGTGTTTGCTCCATTCAAACAAAATCATTTCAATTATAAACTATAACGAAGTAATAGCTAACACCAGGGAAATAACTCCTAACAATATAGACCAGTAGCTCTTCGTATTGAAGTTTAAATATTAGATCCATGATATGAACTTACGGTTTTTTCCAGATTCTTCTTGTTTTATCTGATTCTCCAAATCGGTGAGATCGTCAGCTAGTTTACCCTGGCGTGTATCATTCAAACACCTTATAAAGGTTATGTATCCATCAGGACCTTTCCTCATTACATGGTCAACGATTGCCCTGTTCTTGGCCGAAAACATCATAACTTCCTAGAAATGTGGTTTTAACTGTTAGTGAGTTACATTTAGGGCAATATTCAGAATGTAAAAAATCAACGTTGCGCTTTTTTTATTTAATTAAAACAATCCCATTACAGAATTTCTGCAATTTGTCAAATGAAAATAACACAATTTGTTTATGAACGTTTTTAATAGATATATTTCTAAATTCAGATTCATCATTGCCGTTAGAGATAAGACGGATGGATAAACGATCAATAGAAATTTACAAAGATGCTTTGACCAATGGTAAAGAGCCCGATCACAGTATTCGTGTAATGGTAGTAGGACACAGTGGAGTAGGGAAAACAACGCTTACGAAACGATTACTTGATGAAGATGATGATTTACTTGAAAATGAAAGCACAGACGGTATCGAAATTCATCAAAGGAAATGTCGCGTGAATTTAGAAAATGGAGAATGGACCAAATTGAGGGAAGGTAAAACACAATAAATTATATCAATTTTCTACGATTCACGCATGCTAAACATTGCTTTATTGTATAATTTTTATTTGTCTTTCTTGTTTGATATATAATATTCTTATTGTTGTATTACAAACCCGTTTTGTATGTTTAATTTCCTATTGTCAAACATAACATATGCTGGTAGATATAACATTTATGTTCTATATTTAACATTCTTAGTGTTTAATTTCCTATATTCTTATTGTATCCCGCAAGAACAAAAATGCAAAAATGATAATGTGCCGTATTTCTTCATTTGTATTGTTATAACAAAAACATATTAGTAAACATACACGCTTTTCATTCTTCTTGTTGTTAAATTAGAATCATGAATAATATGATGACGTATTTCGCGAATTTTATAACGAGGTTATTGATTGGTTATAGCTTAATCAAGCGCTGGATACAGGTGCATCCATTTTTTTGCGCCATTTTGCATTAACCAATCAACACTTTTGTAACAAAAGACGATATGTCCTATAGTTTTAATCAGTTTCAGTTTCAGTTTTATTGGCATAACGACAATACACAATTGCCTATGGCAATTTACAGAGAATATTTAAACAAATATGGCATAGACACATAATATATAAACATAGATAAGACATTCACAAACAAACAGTCAAATATTGTAAGATATCAAATCTAGACATTATATTTTCAATTATTCATTTAAGCGAATATAGTTAAGAAGCAATCATTGTATTCAGGGTAGTTTTTCTTAGCGTAAATGCCTCAGTAATATATCGTGATGTATTACGCACTAGTCGTTTATTTGTAGATGAAAATAGATTTATAAATTTATTAACAGTTGGAAATGATATATTTTTTAAATATTTAGTTCTTATTGTTATATATTTTGGACATAATAAAAGAAAATGATACTCTGATTCAATAACATTAAAGGAACATAATTTACAAGTTCGATTTTCTCTTTCTACATTATTATACCTGCCTGATTCTATTTCTAAAGTATGGGCACTAAGACGTAAACGTGTCAGATTTTTGCGATTATTTTCGTTTGAAATAAAATCTAAGTACTCTTCATATTTAAAATCTACTTTAAATTTATTATAATATTGTAGTTTTTGCATAGACTGGACAGATGCAGTCATGTCTCCAAATCCTAGATTATTTAAGAAAGATTCCATACATTTGGCCCAACATTTATTATTTTGAAAGTTACATTGTTCATTAAAAGATTTATGCAAAATTGAATTTGGTTGCTTCATGATCTTAGTCAAGTTCATAATGGAACGTTCTTTAGAAATCACAGATATAGGAAATCTACCTAGTTCACCTAAAACGGCTTTGTTCGGAGTTTGCTATTGTACACCTAAAATATGTTTGCAAAATTTTATGTGTAATTTATCTAAATCTTTAAATTCATATATTCCCAAAATTTCCGACCCATATAAAAGTATAGGTAAAACCATTGAATCAAAAAGTTGTAACTTAGTTTTAATATCTACATTGATTCTACTAAAGACCGAAAGCAAACAATTATACGCTTTAAGTGCTTGGTCTTGAAGAGCAATTATTGCATTTGCCATGCTTCCTGTATATGAAAAACGTATTCCTAAATAACAAAATGTATCTACTATTTCTAATTTCTTATTATTGATAAACCATTCGTAGTAATCTAATTGCTTTCTTTTCTCAAATATGCATACTTTTGTTTTATTAACATTAATTTTAAACCCCATTTAGCTGAGTATTGAAAACTAGTATCAAGCTGTAATTGTAAACTATGTGGATCAGTCGTATAAAGCTATGTCATCGGCAAAAAGTAACATATAAATAGATAATTGATCAATGTCCTTATCAGTTAAATTGTTAAAATCAATATTTTCGGTTATATCATTGATGAACAAAATAAAAAGTAATGGTGACAAGGGCTCCCCTTGCTTTAAACCAAGGGTTACATCAAAGAAGTCTGAAAAAGTCATATTAGGTGATTTTATACAAGATTTAACGTTACTATAGATCGCTTTTATAACATTATTCATTTTGTAACTTATACCCGTTTGGACGAGCTTTACCCACAGTGCATCATGTATAACGGTATCAAAAACCTTTTCATAATCTATAAATGTACAGTATACTTTAGATTTAGACCTAAGTACTTTTTGTATAATCGAATGAAAAATGAAGATGCAATCTGTCGTGCTATGATTGTCCCTGAAGCCAAATTGATGTTCGTTGAACACATTTTCAGATTCGCACCATTTATTAATTCTGTTTCTCAAAGCGAGCGAGAATATTTTAGATAGAACATTTATAAGAGTTATTCCACGATAATTGGAGGGATTATCACGGTCGCTTTTCTTGTGAATCGGTACAAAAAATCCTTTACCCCACGAGTCCGGATAAATTCCTGTATCATATATTTTATTAAAATTTTGAACAATATACGTTGTAATAAAAGCATTTGAATCAATAAAGAAGTCTGCTACATTATTGCTTAAGTCACAACTTTTATGTCGTTTCATAGATGAAATAGTTTTAGATATTTCAGATATAGTAAAAGGGCAGTCAAGTTCTTCAATATTTAATGACTCTTGTCTCTCATTATCATCAATATTTGGTACAAATTGGCTGTGTGGTGTATTCGATAATGATCGAAAGTGTTCGAAAAAATCATTTACATTTATCCCAGAGGTATTTGTTACCGTTTTCGAATCATATTTTTTAATATATTTCCAAAATTTTCGAGAGTTGATTTTACTTAATTTTGATAGGTTACATTTTTCTTTGGTAAAATATTTGTTTTTTGCTTTTTGTTTTGCTTTAGAGAACATACTCCTACTATTTATGAAGCATATTCTATTTGTTTCTGATGGATTGTTTTTTTATAGTTTCTTTTATCGTTAAAAAATTGAGTTTTAAGAGTTCTACAGGTATCATCAAACCAATCCGCCTTTTTAATACGTTTTTGCAATGGGTTTAACTTACATGTTCGTCCATTTGTTTTGAACGATATGTCATACATCAAATCGGACAAATCAATTATACAAGTATTTATATCAGTATTTTGTGTTATCAGATTTTGGGTAATATTGTCAAAAATATGTTTTTTTATCATCCAAACAATCTTGAAAAACAAGTGGATCTCTATTTTCCCATAAAGTTTTATCATGGGTTAGATTATACGTTTTATACATATTCCTATTTTCAAAATTACACGAAAATTCAATAGGACAATGGTCCGAAAATTCTGTTATTTCGATTACTTTCATATTTGTAAATAAAGGAAAATTGTTAAAATTTGTAATCAAATAATCGACAACACTTGCTTTGGTACGATTGTGGCTAAAATGATAATAATAATAAACACGTTAAAATAATAATAATGAATAAACACGTTAAAATTTACAGACTGCTTTTTTATGTTCACACAACTGAAAAAGTACAGTTTGATAATAGGAATGTAAAAGAGAGAACATGGATGTAACTACAAACAATGTTAATATTAAGTTTGATAATAAGATTTCAGAACATATGGGTTCTATAAAAATAATATCTTTATTTTTAAACTCATACAACTGTTTAAAACTTATCAACCATATTGCCTTCTAACCAACATTAAAATAATACAAATATAGAAGAAATTGTAAGCATATTTGAACAATTGAGAAGTATATACATGTTATAATAGAGCAAACACCTGTTTAAAATTCTTACATTTAGATGAAGACAAATATATGTTAGAATTACTCTTAAATGCATGTATAGTAGATAACAACGTATTTGTACAGGAATAATATTCTAAACATCCATAGGAACATAAGTAATTGAACGTTTTAAAACTTCTGTTTTTGGTTGAATGTGTACAATATCTTTATTTTCAGCTGATCGTCAATTGTATATTTTATATTCAGGTAACACTTTCAAATTATTAATATCAGTAGGCGCGAAATTGCCTGGTTAACAAGCAATCTAGTATGACATTTGCATCGTTCATTAAAAGATACCCATCCAAGTGCTTGTAAAACTTCCTAAGATAGGGTATCAATAGTTTTTTTTCAAATCCATTTAGCAATGATATTTATATAAAATTAGATATTTAAGATTTTATGATTTATTACTGTTACCCACAGAGAATACAACCATAATAAAAAAAACGAAAGAAATATACGCATTATAAAAATGTATTTAATTAAATCAGTTGTCAAATATTTTAAAATTCTTCTTAGTAATGTAATTCAATATGATAAATGATTACATTTTTTCTTGAATTAAATGTCCCATCAGAAGAAAGCTTTATAATTCGAGGACCTATTTTAAGAATGTTTCCTTGTTAATTTTAACTTATCAAATATTAGTTTCACCTGGTGTAATAAACTTAATTGTAAAATAATAGAATTGTTCCATCTAACATATTTTAAAACCAACGAACGTACTTTGTCGGATATTAAAACCAATGTTCATTAGAGTAATATGAGACTTACAAGTCAATTACTATTTTACCGTATATAGTAAATTTACGATACAGAACATGACCAGGAGCTAAACTTATTAATTTTTTAGATTGAAGATTTATGTCACAAGGTAAAGAGTCTGTACTGTTTGTATTTTCCTTTGAAATATATTAATATGATTATGTCTTCATACCATGATAATTTAGTTTTCAAAATATTAAACATGGCTAAACACATTTTATCCAAAATATCATGCTGGTATATTATCAATGAACCATAAGTCCATAAGGCTATCTGTTTAAACCAAAATCATATATGGAAAGAGCATACGTACCCAGGTTAAGCTAAAACTTATTTTCTTAAAATTACAACGTATTTTGTGACGTTACAAAAGAATCACTTTCATTTTGATTTGAATTTGATCAGTCATACTGATTAATCTAATTTAAAACTTATTGTTTCATCGTAGAAAAATGTTCGACGGACAAGGGGAAGGTCGTCAAGCAATTTAAGCTGATGTCTAAATTTATAAGGAGAGTTCTGTTTCCATTTTACAACTGCGATTAAGTTGTTCATGTCTTGATGGATTGGACCAGTCAAAATATTTGTATTTTATTTATCAATGGTAATGAAATGCTTTGTATCCATTTTAAAATATATAATTTTAGTTTTAGACATGTATAACATTTTTTCCTGACATAAAGTTTTTAACCCAAAACAGAATTATTACAACTCTTCTGTCGTCATGGCCATGATGTGTTAAATATATTAGCTCGTTCAACATATTTAAGAAATGATATCTATCTGACGTTCAAATGAACAACATTCGTATGTCGTAATGTGCATCAAGAGAAAGAAGGTAATATATAAACACACTGATACATGTACTTTTATTTCTATTGACTGCTTAAGTAAAAAGGCAGCTGATTTATGTTAACATGTATTTCTGTTTTTATTTCAATTGTACGAGTTTTATATCAAACACCATTGTGAAACTTTAATTGCAGATGAAATTTTAGAGAATTACAAAACACGACAGCGACTAGTTTTAAACAAACACCTGAAAGATGACTCAAAACAAAATGAACTCCAGAAAGAGAACGAGGCTTTGACTTATTCCATAAATGATACCGACGATGGAACTAAAAATACTGAAATAGAGAACGTTTATAAACGGATAAACGAGAACAAGGAAACTGAAATTGATAAAAAAAATGAAGTCAATCAACAAGCAGGTTTGTCCTACATCCATGATCTTTCAGAAACCAAAATAACTAAATAATGCTTCAAAGATTATTACATACTGCTTGTAAACAACGATTTGATATAGACGCTCACTAGTTTATCATAGAATGTAAACTTAGTCTGTTAATATTTCAATATTAATATATTATATTGAATAGTTTGAAGTTGTATGCTTTTTATTGTATATACCTGACCATGTGTCTATATGTAAGTTACATATATTATGATTTGATTTTCGTAATATGTACAATACCTTAAAGATGATTATATTCGTTGGTTTAATAACTATGAAGATTCAGCCAAAAGAAAATTGCCAAATTATGTATTATGACTTCTGAGCTATTCTGAAGTTGTCCGTCCTTCGTACTCGTGTACTTTTGCCAATTACGCTTTTACCCCATCCGTAATTATATTGATAAATTCCTAATATTTCCTTGATATTATTTTTATTTTTTTTATTGCTCAGATGACAGAGTATCTGAGACACTGCCTAAATCCGGAGAAAAAGAGGGGGAAAAAGATTTAGAGGTAAATAATTCAAATCACCAATGAACATGATAACAAACGTTTTAATGTTAATCTTGGAATTTGTTATGTGGCATGTCTTCAGGAATTGAAAACCTTTAGTTATTAAGTGTCAGTAACTTTAAAGACCAATGTCAATTAACCTACTCTCCAAAAATAGTTTTTTTCTTAATTATTTTCCTTATTCATTTCTTATGTTCCGCCATACCATCCCCAACTCACCCAGCGCCCTGCAAGTGTTTTTTCATTAGGAAATGCAATGCAGTTAATCTACAAAGTTCATTTAGGCCGATTGTAGTGGGAATGTAAATATTTCTGTTTGTTTTTGTTATAAGCTTGTATGTTCGAAAACATACAAATTAAAGAGCTGTTGTCCTGACCCTTGTGCCGGCGTTGTCTGGTTGATTTCCTATGTTTAACTCATACTTTTCTCGGTTTCTCAACAATAATAAGAAAACATATCCAACAGAAGACGCAAGTAGCACCAAAGGACTGAACACTGCTTGAAATTTGGGATTTATTTTGCAATTAAATGTTTCTTAAACTATAACTACATTTCGAATTTAATTGCATGGAAGTGAATTTAATGTAAACTCTATTTTGGTAATTTACTTTGAATATCATAAGCATTTAATTTTTCATGATATTCCAAGATTTCCTTGGCATTTAAGTCGCTCTGAAATTTAATGAAATCCTGATCAATGAAATTTAAGGACAATAAATCTGATGAAATATATGAATTAAATGCATATTCACATGATTAAATTTTGAATGTCTGAATTAAATTTTACAAAATCTCATAATTTACTTATATTTAAATACTGCTAAATATCTCATGGGGATGAGATTTCCTGGAACTGATATTTTCCCATAAAATGCATTTAATGGGAATGTCATTAAGAAATATTGACGTATTTTGTACAAAGATTTACAGTTATACCATTATTAATACAGGTATAACTGTTTAAATCTCATGGAAGTGGAGAAACACAATTTTTTCTGTAACAGTTTAAACATTTATTAAAGAAAATTCATTGTGTTTTATTGTTTCATAATACACTTTATTTCATAGTTGAACATCATAAATATATATTCTCTTACCTCGCAGCCAGATCTAAAGGACATGACGTCATAAATACCAGTTATGACGTTATATCCGCTTGGACTGTGCCTCTACAAATTAATAACTAAAAATATGGATTTAGGATAAATATGTGTCGTGTTCAAACCTCTGCCACGAGCTCATTCTTTGGATTGAATTTAATAATTTAAGTATTGTTCGGCGGGTATTGATTAGCTGGTGCTGAAGCGATTTTTTTATTCCCGATATCTGGCCGCTATGGGTCGCCAGCGAACCTCGAACATGAGTCATTTTATGGCACGTGCAGGCATGTGTGAGGCACGTGCATTGGGTCCATGTTCATATATGTTGTGTATTTAATGATTCTAAGCAGCTTTTGTTCTTCAACAAATAAGCTATCTATCCGTTTTTAGCTCTACTGACCAATGGCCAAAAGTGCTTATGCGATGGTGCGTTGTCTGTCGTCCGTCGTCTGTCGTCTGACGTCTGCCGTCTGTCGTCTGTTAGCAGCTCTTTCTCTGAAACCACTGGGCCAATTAAACTGAAACTTCACATGAGTGTTTCTATTGAATAGGAGACTATACAGAAGATTTTTATTTTTCGATCTGAAATTCAATATGGCCGCCGTTACTAAAAATATTCCAAAAGTTAAAAAATCTTCTTCTCAAAAACGGCTCAACAGATTTTCAAAATGTTTATGTAGTAACGATGACCAGCTATAGTTTTGTTAGATTTGTTCAAATGGTGTCCCTGAGCTTAAATATGACCCCGTCCCGAGGGTTCAATTAGGGGACACATGTCATTATAATATATATATATATTTTTTTTTTAAATGGAAACGATTTTGCCTATATCTTCACAGAAGCATTGTTTGGTGAAGGAGGTTCAGATTTGTAAAAATGACTGGGTTCCACTGTCTTAAGGGGTCAGGAGGGGCCCCAAAAGGGTAAAAATTGAAATTACTAAATTTGTTTACTTAAGAACCGGTATGTCAGATTTGTTTATATTTTGCATAAATTATCCCTATGTGTAGGGGATTGATTGCAGATAAGAATTTAGGGGCGAAAATTTATAGGGGCCCTGTAAGGGGACTTAGAATTTTACATAGGGATACTATGGGAAAACAGAAAATTCTCTTTTTCTTTCATCTGTTCTGAAACCACTAGGCCAATTAAACTGAAATTTCACACAGATGTTTCTATTGCGTAGTAGACTATTCAAAATATTTTTTTTTTTATATGAAATTCAAAATGGCCGCCATTACCTAAAATAGTCCAATACTTAAAAAATCTTCTTCTCGTGAACGGCCCAATAAATTTTCAAAATGTTTATGTAGTAATGATGACCAACTATTGTTTTGTTAGATTCGTTCAAATGGTGTCCCTAGGATAAAAAATGACCCTGCCCCAAGAGTTCAATTAGGGGACACATGTCAATATAATACATTTTTTTTTTTAAATGGAAATTTTGCCTATATCTTCAATAAAGCATTGTTAGGTGAAGGAGGTTAATATTTGTAAAACTGTCTGGGTTCTTATGTCTTACGGGGTCAGGAGTGGCCCCAAAAGGGTGCAAATTGGGAATTAGAAAAATCGTTTTCTTAAGAACCGGTATGTCAGATTTGTACATATTTGATATAAATTATCACTATGTGTAAGGGTTTGATTGCAGATAAGAATTTAGGTGCTAAAATATATAGGGGCCCTGTAAGGGGACTTAGAATTTTACATAGGGATACTGTGGGTTCTCTTTTTTTTTCATTTATTCTGAAACCACTAGGCCAATTAAACTGAAACTTCACATGGATGTTTCTATTGCATAGGAGACTATACAAAATATTTTTTTTTCTATCTAAAATTCAATATGGCCACCGTTACTAAAAATAATCCAAAACTTAAAAAATCTTCTTCTTACGAACGGTCCAATAGATTTTCAAAATGTTTATGTAGTAATGAACAATAAACTATAGTTTTGTTAGTTTGTTCAAATGGTGTCCCTAGAGTTAAAAATGACCCGCCCCGATGTTTCTATTGCAAAGTAGAACTTCAAAAAGTGCTATGGCCACTATGAGTCAGTAGAGCGTCCTCAGGCCCTCTTGGGCCTCTTGTTTGCCAACACGTGCCAGTCTCTGATTCAAACTGCTTGAATCCCTCCTGAGAGCTTATTCCTTGTCAGAATTTAATTATTTTAGTGCCATTCGTCAGATATTGACTAGATGTTGAGCAAGCTAGATGGATGGCTGCTAAGGGTCGCCAGCAGGTCTCGAACCTGGGTCAAATTAGGACACGTGCACGGCATATTTGAGGCACGCACATTGGGTTCATGTTCATGTTTATATTTTAATTCGAAGCAACTTTTGTTCTTCAACAAATAAGCTATCTCTCAACGTTTTTTTCGGAAATGCGTCTCGTACCAACACGTGCAATTCAACAATTTTGGCAAATTTAGGTGTCATGTTCAAACCTCTGCCCAGAGGCGATTTCTTGTCGAAATTTGATGATGGTGATTTTTCGACAGGTATTGAATAGCGTCTAAGGTTGACATATTTAATTGGCCAGAATATGCTGGTTCAAGGTCATGACTTTGCCTAGAACTAAGGTAGTCTCCCTAGCACGTGCTTCATTCTGAGAGCCACGTGCATTGAGTTTAGCTCATATATGTTGTAGAGAATTCAATTCTGAGCAACTTTTGTCTTTAAACTATATGACTAATTCAAACCGTTTAGTCAGTAGAGCCATAATTCCGACTCACATATGGTCAGCCGGCGGGTCAAAAAGGGCTCGAACTTGAACCAAGAGGCCATTTCGGTCCGATTTTTTCGACTTGAGTATCCGGCAAGCCTGACAAAGTGACGTCTAGTTCTTATAGAAAATCTCAAACCCGTGCACTTGCACGTGCAAAACTCGAAATAATAGACTTAGGAAAAAAATTATTATTGCCTTTAACTCGTCAAATAAAGGCTATTTTATTTTACCGTTTCTAAAAAAAACTTTTTATATAACTCGAGTATAGAATTTGTAGCAAGTGCCAGAAAATGAGAGGCATGTGCATTCAGTTCATTTTCATATTTGTTGTAGATCTGGTCATTCTAAACAACTTTTGTTTTTAAAGTATTAAGCTATCTGTCTCCGTTTAGTCAAAGACGCGTCAAGTGCCAACACGTGCAATTCAACTAATTTAGGTGCTTGGTTCAAACCCCAACCCAGAGGCCATTTCTTGTCATTTCATTCCAAGATCTCAAGGTTACCGTACTTAATTGACCGGATTTCCTGGTTCAAAGTCATTCCTGGGCCTAGAACTACGATAGTCCTCTGGCACGTGCGTCATTCTGAGAGCTACGTGCATTGGGTTCAGCTTCATATATGTTGTAGAGAATTTAATTCTGAACATATTTTGTCTTTAAACTATATGGCTTACTCAAACCGTTTAGCTAGTATAGCCATAATTCCGACTGATATGGTTAGCCATCGGGCCAAAAGGGCTCGAACCTGAACCAAGAGGCCATTTCCGGTCCGATTTATCGAAATTAAAGAGCTGTTGTCATGACCCTTGTGCTGGTGTTGTCGTCGCCGTTGTCTGGTTAATTTCTTAAGTTAAGCTCATACTTTTCCCGGTTTCTCAACAATAATAAGAAAACATATCCAACAGAAGACGCAAGTAGCACCAAAAGACTCAATTGCCAGCAGAGCAGCATGAATATATAATAATATAAATAATAGTTATAAGTACCATACATACAGGGATAAGAAACGATAACAGCGTCATCGCCTTGGAACGATCAGTAGTAAAGGACGCATGCATTGTTTCTGTATTGTCTATATCCTTTAATAGGTATTACTGGATATTTATTGTGTTTTCTGATTCATTGTTACTATAACTATCATTGTTGCGTTTTCTATTTCATCTGCCTTAAGGAGGTAATTTCAAGTGACGCCCCGATTCTGGAAAATACAGCAGAGTTATCAATTTGGGATTTTGCTGGACAATATGTCTACTACTGCACACATCATATATTTCTGTCAAGAAGGGCAATTTACCTTTTGGTAACGGATATAACGGAAGATAAAGACAGTGTGGTGAATGATGAAGACGACGACACAAGCAGTGTCAATGACACCGTTTCGAAACTTTTGTCAGGTATTTCTGTCAAAAGTTTGGCAACTATTTTTATATAATTTAAATTATTTTTTAGACTGATATGGTCGGGAAACACAAATGACCTTGTCGTTACAAAAATTATGTCTATTTTAGTTAAATAAAACGTAGAATGATACTCGCTTAAGTCAAGTTTGTTGATATTTAAAGGTGATGTGGTATGAGTTTTCCGTTAAGAAACATATAATAAACAAGAGCTGTCGTAGGGACAGTGCGCTCCACTATTTCGATGCTTTTCTAAAGCAACTGCTTTTTTTAGGAATTAAGTACCAAATGGAAGACAATTAAAATTCAAGGGTAGTAAAATCAAGCTATAATTATTGCGTGTCTATTAAAAATATATTAGCAAAATAATTCATCAACAATATTTATTTTCATTATCAACAGTTATGTTTATTTGGAAACAACAAAGTGAATGGATGGCTCGTATTGCCTAAATATTATTTAATTAAGCATTAAAATTTTGTCATTTGCTACTTTTGTCTTTCAAATTTTAAAATTGCTTTATGAATTCATTAACCATTGCAAACAAATAACCCTAATAGGTGTGCCGATACCTAACTTAAGGCACACCATGTAAATATAATAACCCTAAATACTTCAATTGCATGACTAGAATAATATAAATTGGTCAAGCATATCAAGAAATACTAATAAAACATTACCCGATATAATTCTAGCAAGAATTTAAAATCCGTATTAGCTACAATTGAGATGATCTTCTGTTTCAGGATTAGTTTATCAATGTTTTACATATGCGATACAATTATGCACTACCTTCAAATCATATAGTTATATGCCAGTTCTTGTTAATCTATAGTCTTGTACCAACAAAAACAGTTTATCAATGCTGGATATCCTTCTACATTCTAAAATTTTGGCTAAGAATTATACGTATGGAAAACCATAGATACCATAAACAATGTTATAAAATGCTAAAACAATTAGATGAAGCAGGCAGAAGAACTTGGGCTAGTCATATTAAAGAATTACTTTTTACATATGGATTTGGATATGCTTGGCTTGCCCAAGATGTTGGAAATGACATAAATTTTATTCATTTATTTAAAACACGCATTAAAGACTGCTATTTACAAAGATGGATCGCAGGTCTAAATGATTCTCCTAAATCTCTGCATTATAAACATTTTAAATCTCATCTGTATTCAGAATCATACTTAGACATTGATTTATCATATATTTTAAGAAAAACGTTGTCAAATTTTCGTTGTTCGACCCATACTTTAATGATCGAGAAGGGAAGACATTTATCAATAGATAAAAATTTAAGATTCTGTCCTATATGTATGAAAAATAATATTTCTGTAGTCGAAGATGAGTTTCACTTCTTCTTTGAATGTAATGAGTATGAACATTTTAGACAAACTTTTTTCAAATCTAATTGGTTAAGAAATAGATCGCTTAACATGTATTACATAATATTTAGCTTGAAAGATGAGAAAAGCATTGTCAGTATTGCTAGATATCTTTTAAATGCTTTTAAAAGAAGGAAAGAAATTCTAGATTTGCCCATTTAAAGAAATATTAACAAGAGTAAACTACTGTATTATTAATTAGACAGTATAAATAGTTTCACTTTATTTTGAATATAAATATTCATGATATGATTTAATAGTCTTGTTCATTATAGTGTTAATTTTGGATTTATATATAGCTACATTTATTTCAAATCATATATCTTCAAAAATATATGTCACATCTGTTACTTTATAAAACTTTTGAAATGCTTAAACCTGAAATGATCTAATACAAATGTTATTATTTTTGGATTTATATGGCATGTTATAAGCTTATATTCACTTTAATCTGTGAATTCTGTAATATTGACTTGTATAAATGTATAATATTTAATTTGTGTCACTCTATATGATGTATTTACATGTTGTATTTTGGGCCGGAGGCCTATATTACTTAATAAAATATGTCTATGTCTATGTCTAAGTTGGTTACTTTAATACATATATACAATATAGGCATATGCACTAACTTCACCTAAGGCGGCAATATATCGTTACCAGTTCATGAACATTGATCTTTAGTTGAAATAATCGTTTAGTAGCATGCACAGTTTATCAGAGCTGGATACCGTTTCATGAAAATGAAGAAAACAATTACAGAAAATTAAACTTTCATGAACATGAAAAATATAAATGTAAAGAAAATATAAAAAAAAAAAACTTTAATAAAAAAACAAAAACAAATGAAGTTAAAGATTTTTATCCCTTAGGGCGGGGCAATTTTGCCCCCAGGGGCATGGTTTTGAACAAATTAGATGGAAGACCACACGCTGACCCTATTTGTCATACATGTAAGTTCAAGGCCTTGTACTACAAACTTTAACCTGCTAAAAAACAAAATGTCTAAAAGGGAAATAATTCTGCCAAAATGCAATCAGGAATTATGATTCTTGTCTCTATGAGTTCCTAGAAGATGCTGAATATACATGTGAAGTTTTATTCGTGTCCGATGATAGGTTGATGAAATAAACACCAACTTAAAAAACTTTAATCTGCTAAAAATCTCTAACCAAATTTTCTGAGTCTAAAAGGGCCATAATTCTGCTAAAAGGCAACCAAGAGTTATGGTTCTTGTCTCTATGTGTTCCAATGATAATGCTAAACACATATGTGAAGTTTCTTTTATATCAAATGTGTGGTTGAAAAGATATCTTGCCTTATAAAAAACTTTAACCAGAAAAATAAGTCCATTAAGGGCTATAACTCTGCCAAAATGCAACCATAAGTATGGCTCTTGTCTCTGTGTGTTTTAGTGATGATGCTCAACACATATGTTAAGTTTCATTTATATTCAATGAGCAGTTGCATAGATCTTACCTGATAAAACACTTTAACCTAAACAATTAAGTCCATCAAGGGCCAAAATGCAACACCGAGTTATGGTTCTTGTTTCTGTGTGTTTCAACACACATGCGAAGATTCAGTCATATTAATTCAGTGGTTGCATAGATATATCACCTGATAAAAAAACTTTAACCTGAAAAATGAACGCCGATGCCGTCTCAGACGCCGACGCGAGTATAATAGTCCACCCTTTCTACGAATAATCGAGCTAAAATGTATTCTAATAATTTTACCATTAACATTACAACACAATAAAGGTAAATGTTAATGATTTTTCCAATGATAAATACCCTTTCTTGTAGCAGTATGGAAGTATCTCATTTAATGTCGTGGAATGCTTGTCTACGGACGAACTAAATATGTGTACAACAGCATATATCGACTGGCCGAAACATAAATGTATTGTCACATATGTAATGTAACGACAGTAGAAATCAATCATGACCAAAGATCACCATTGACTTGCACAATGGTTATTTTATTGTATAGCTCATCATTGTTCCCAGATCCAAATAGACTTGCTAAAAATAGAAAATGGCAGAATTAATTTTTCTATATTTTCATAATAAAATCCATTAAACAAGTCATTTAGACCATAACAGTGTCACTGATGTGGTTATAGTGTCCGCAAAAGTAGGCGTTTATTTGTCTACAACCTTAATTGCTTAGTTTGCTTTGGTGTATATTAATTCATTTAAGCTCGATTGCGACGGAAGGTCAGAACTTATGAAGCGCTCTCCAGTGTCCTTCCTGGGCAAAACCAGTACTGAGTATGGTTTTCATGAGAGGCATCGGGTCGATCGGGGGATCGAACCCGCAACCTCTGGTGTGAGCGGTCAACACTCTATCCATTACACTACCACCCAGCTTAAATTAGATTGATTTAATTAGATTTTGTTCGCATTTTATATTTGGAAATGTGTTAACATAAACTATGTATTAGAATTGATGTATATCTAATATAACATGAAAATATTAACTTTCTTAACAGAGTACATACAATTTTGGTTGAACAGCATCCATTGTAACCGCTATATCCCGGATACAAGCATAGTGCCATCTGTCCTCTTAGTGGGAACGCATGCTGGAAAGGTAAGTCTGTATGTTAGTTCAAATATAACTTTAGCGTCATCCTACACAGGATTAAAATAAAGTATGAATATCATACATTATAGCAGAACAGACTAACAGTTGTGAAAACGTATATTTCAAAGGATAATTATCGCCACAGTTTAAACTGAAATTTAGAAGAAAAAAGCAGCTACGAATAACTACCGTTTTATTAAATATTCACAATATCGTGTAAAGAAACGGATCAACCTCCCCTTGTTTGTAAATCGGAAAAGAAGTTATAATTCATACGTAATAATTTTACTGAAAACAAAAATGAAAAGAAATAGGCTGCGCCCGTGCGTCCGTCCATGCGTCCCCTGCTATCTCTTTCAGTTGTGATTGGAATTATAAATAACTTGGTACAAATGTTCACTAGGACAAGACTAAGTGTCATGCGAATGACTTGGGTCTGTTCGTCAAAGGTTTATGTCATAGCTCAAGGTCAAGTGTTTGCAAATCCAATGTATACACTGTGTTTCCTCTTATCCGAACCGTATCTTCTTTAGTTGTGAATGGAATTTTAAATAACTTGGCACAAATGTTCAATATGACAAGACGATGTGTCATGCGACTGACTTGGGTCTGTTCTTCAAAGGTAAAGGTCACAGCTCCGTCCGTCCGTCTACTGCTGTCTGGACCTTATCTTCTTTAGCTGTGATTGGATTTTTAAATAAATTGGCACAAATGCTAACCAGCCCAAGACGATGTGTCATGCGAATGAGTTGGGGTCTGTTCGTCAAAGATAGTTTTTCTTTTGTTTTGGGGTTATAACTTACATATCTATGGTTCGATTTAAAACATCACACCAGTGCTCACTGGGATAAGACAATGTTTCATATTACAGTCGGCTACGTATTTCAGTTTGCGGCATTTACATGTGATTTTCTGTGCTCGGTATCTTTTTCATTTTGCACAATTTAAATCCACTTGTAAGGGTTAACGTGGTGGCGGGGGGTATGATCACATAAGTGGCAACCTCTTGTTTCAAATAATTTATCTTTCAAAATTTCAACATCTAGATAAATCGTGTAAAGTTTCATCAAGTAATATTACACTTTCATTGTGAGTTACTACTTGTGTTCTTGACTCTCGAGTTTGGAGTCTTGTTTTAATTTCTTTGGAAAAAAATGTTGCTATCATTGTTTTGCGTTGTTCTAGTAACTTTCCTATGTTACAAATCAAGACAATTTGTATTTTAAAATTACGACGGCCCTACAACCGTAAAAATAACAAGATGTCATCACTTGTCACCAATTTATAATCCAAGACTGTAGTTGTGTTTTAGCGCATTGATGTCAAACATGGTTGAGATTATGCAATTTCTAACTCGACTATTCTTTGAATAGGTGATTTTTTCCACCCGTTCTGGCGTCTGCGTTCCACCTGCGTTTAGGTTTTGGTGCAAGTTGCTCATAAGTATGCATTGCTTAAAGTAATATACATGGAACTTGGCATAAACGTGCATGCTTATACTCTGAGGCAGTATGTCATACATCGGGCTCCTAAATTCAAAGTCAATGTTATATTGCAGGGTGAATTGGTAATATTTTGTCTTAAACTTAATCTACGTAAAATTTGTGGTGAAAGTTGTTTATAGTGTATTGCTTGATTTATATGGCTGGAACTTGGTATAATTGAAATATTACGTAACAGAATGGACACCTAGCGTGAAGGTCAATGTCATATTGCTGGGTGATAAGGTCGTATTTTGTCTTTAAACTCTGTGTTCAAGTTTTGGAGTTACATGTAGTTGTGATTTACTACATGCATACTACACGTAACAGTTATGTGAATGTTATTTGGCACAATAGTGCATCTATATTTAAGTTCAAGGCGAAATGTCGGATTGAAAAAGAGAAACTTCTGGGTTTAGTATCCTATTTCCTTTGGGCCCAAAATTGTTATTGGGTATTTATATGAACTGTTGTAAAATGTATCCATATTGATATAGTTTTACTTTGGCATAAATCGTAACAGTTATTTGTTTATTGGAAATATCTTGTACTATTGTTTGAACATTCCTGGACCCATTGTCCTATACCTAGTTGAACAACTACCCGAAACCCCCATTTAATTTCTTTTTAAATTTCTTTTGTATTAATTGGAACACTGTTCCGTTTCAACTTTACTAGCCGCCCAGATTTCCAATTTTTATTATTTTTTTCATATTGTGTTTTGTTTTAAATGAAATACACTGCTTAATTCAACTCTTATATTTCATTTTGTTTAAAGTTAATATAATTCGCTTCCCAATTGTTTTTAACTTTATGATTTCCCACCCTCCCCTCTTTCCCCCGATTCTTTTTCTTTTTTTAATTTATTTAAATAAAATGAAATACTCTGTCACATTTTAACTTTATTACCGCAACTCCCTCGAATATATTAGAATAATAAAATATTCTAACCTATTCGGTCAACTTCATTTTTTTGTTTAATTTTTGTGTTAAATGAAATGTTATACTCTGCCGCCCTACACCCTGATTTTTTTTGTTTTGAATATTGAAATGAAATACTCTGCTCTGTTTCAACTTTATTACTGCTCTACACCCAAACCAACCCCGATTTTCGAAACAAATGGTTTAAATGCAACACTAGTACTCTGTTCAATTTTCTCTATATTTCTGCCGTCCCACCCCACTCAATGCCCCCTCTGGTTTATGACAAGGATAGACTAGTCGAGTTAACGCAGTTTTCCGACAGATTTTGATTTCTTTTGTTATCGATAAGCTACCTGTCATGATATATTATCATCTGTAAAAGTCTTTATTAATTACTATTTTATACATCACTTTTTATAAAGTACGATGTTATGTCTGGATGAATTTGAATCAAATTCAATAAACTAATATTGAAGACATACAATGGCACGATTTATGATTATTTTACTCGTATATGTTCCAAATCATCATTCCCTTCAACATACATTGAATTGAATTAATAATTATTTTTAAGTAACCGAATATGCAGTACCTTTTTAAGTGACAACACCTATTCATCGCCTAAAAGTACCGCAATGGTTGTTTTATTTTCATTCAGGGAGAAGACATGGTTAATGCCAATTTCGAATCTATATGGAATATATTGAAAGACGAAACAACAAAAGAACACATAGTCGACGATGATTCTTTTCCAGTCGAAAACAAAGAAAAAGAGTACGGACATGAGGCTTTAAAACATAAGATAGTCGAGGTGGCTCAAAAGCAAAGCTACTGGGGACAACCAATCCCATGTCGGTGGGTAAAACTAGAGCAAAAACTCGATACAATGAGAGACAAGGGTTACAAGGTATTGTTTGTTTATCTCTATTTACTTTAGGGCTTTTCCAGAATTAAATGTATTGGGGGGGGGGGGGGGGGGGGGGGAGGGGGGGGGGGCATAAAATTTAATTGTGATATACACCTACATGCATAAAATTTAATTTTTCAAAAATACCACCACGCACAAAATTAAATTTCATAAAAAAAACTTTCAGGTAAAATACTCCTTCCTGAATATATGGCTTTCTGAATTGTTTTTGTGTAATTTTAAGTTTTAAATACCTAAAAATACACATATATTGAGGAAGGGAATTCTTAGTAAATTCGTTTCCACCATATATGGCTATTATAAAAGGTATTTTAGGCGGGTGTACTTATAAACTACAACAGCAGAACATGTGAAATGATCGTCTCTATTTATCAACTGCCGTTCCAAATTCCATTTTGCATTTTAACTGTTTTGTATCTTTTCAAGCAGATGCCCTTTTAGAGGCAAATTGTACTTTTATATATCATGCCATTCATTTGATACTTTTGGCTGTTAATGCATCACATTTTTAAATAAAATTGTGTACTTGGATTGTGATGTTGGGGTACATCCCTATAGTGTAAGCTCAAGGTTCAAGTCCTCAGAATGGCCATCTATTGTGTTAAATATGTCAATAAAATAACAATTTCTGTTTTAGTTTCATGTACGTTAATTTAAATCGAATACTCGCATGATCCAGTGAGCTTTTTATTCCTCTCCATTGAAATATTTAAGCGGGCGGTAGTTTAGTTAAATGTTGGCCGCTCATGCCAGAGGTTGTATACAAGATGTTTTCTCTGACAGAACGTTCAATACATACTAAATGTCAGAGTCACCTTTTTGTTATAACATATGTACATGGAAGAATATCGTTCAGCAATCAACACACGTTTCGGTTTGAGATTGGAATATGATTGAAGACTAAAATCCTTGTCTTTGTATAATTATAACATAAATCAAATTAAATATTAAATCTGAATTACCCATACGATACCAAACTTGTGTTTTTAAAGCCGTCAAGTATATATCTTTTATCAAGTCTGGCATATAAACCAGAAAAAAGATAAAGTAATATACCCTTTAATATACCATTAAAGAGTAAATTTAATTTATCTTGTAATAAGCATGGCTAATAGTACAATGAATGCAACTTAAATACTGTAGTGTTCCAACTTTTATCTTTTGTATCGAGTATCACTAAACTTAAGACTACACCATTTGCTATGGAGCATGGATATTGCTTTATATCTTTGAAAGATTTTCAGAATGAATAATGCAATCAAAGTGCTGTTCAGATACCTTTGTAATTTAATGCATATTTTAAATCTATACTTGCCGGGCCCGTTTAAGTCTGACAGTCAGTTACACGTCTGCCTATCAATTCAGGGGTTGTTAGTTCAAATTCCCGCCGGCAACAGTCTCTGTGAATATCAATATACGACATGTGTCTCATTATCATTCATCTGTCATCGCTGATTCAAGTGGGACAGTTATCAGTTACTTGTGGAGATTGGGTGAGCTCGAGTATCGGTTAACCTTCCAGGATCCCAGAACACAGTAATTAGGATAACTGATTGTCTGGTGGCCCTAGACTGCATAAAAATGATGCTAAATATTTAATCAATCAATCATAAATCTATACATTATATAAACTGTGAAATGAAAAATAACATTTTTTTTATATTAAAGATTTATGAACTTTGCATTTTAATATTGGATTTAAAAGGTTTCAAGTATCAAAATGAATATTAAGAACTACAAACTAAAATCCAACAATGTCTTCATGGCAAAGATTTCTTCTCTTAATCTCCTTATCCACTAAAAGCAGAAAATCAGACCTGTTATACTCTATCACTGAAAATGTCCCTAAAACAGTGTTTTTGAAACTTTCCTTTACAGAGGATCTTTTTTCAGACATTAAACGCTTTTCGTTCTTTTCTTCAATATATGATTTTATCTCTTCTTTTGAGATGCCAATTAACTGTGAGAATGTGTCGAATTGTTCCTCATTTTCAAAAACATGATCCTTATTCTCCAATATGTAATTGCTGTTTTTGCTTGGTTAATAAAAGTCTGGTATTCTTAGAAACTCGGGCAGTGACAAACCACGATCAATAAAGTACTTTACTAGCATTTGTGCTTGCATGTATGGAAGATATTTATAGTTTGGCAACTCTCCTACATCAATAATTGTTTGAATTTCAAACCTATTTATGGGCTCACCGCGCCACATAGTATCTGGTCTGTAACATGCAAATCCATAATGCTGTTGCCAAGATGTCTGAGGGTCGCAATGTTCATTAAAAACGGACACAGCATTTAACGGTTTATTTGACAATTTAAAAACATGACAAAGTCTATCCCAAATTTTTCGCTCCGGTCTAATGACAAAGTTTGACTCAATTCTGTGCTGTGTTGTGTCTTTGCTAAGAAAATTTATAATCTTGGAGACGGTTTCTGGTTTAATTATCCAATCATCTTCTGACGGAGGAACTAATGCATTTATATGTTCTTGGGCATATGGTGTTCCATCAATACGATTTACTGCCTCTTTCTGGCATACTCCACGTTTTCTTTAAATTTGTCAATATTGTCCTTCCTCAATCTCACTGTCATGCTTTGCTTTTGAAGATATTATTCCTCCCTGTGATAGAGCTCTACCGTCTACAAAATGAACTCTCTCTATTGAATGTCGCTTTGATGAACCTTCAGAATGGGATAGTATTTTTATTTTGTCCAAATCAAGGAGTTTTCTTAGTAAAACAGCAGCGAACATGGTCATTTGTTACGAGGGCGTTCATCTGCACCACCATTTACTGTTATCATTAACTGTGCAACCAGATTGCCATCTTTCATAAACCATTCTGAATTATGGTGACACATTACATACAAAAGTTTATTAAAATGCCTAAAAATTGTTGAGCTTTCAAAAATATGAATTTTCACCAATGAAACTCCACCACCTGTCAAATTGCTATGGCATACTTTAACATCTCCTAACTGAATAATATTGTTACTAACTGGAGGTTCTTTTAATTTGACAAATTGTAGAGTTGTTATCTGCAACGCTCTCTGTGTATCTTTTTCCAAATCATGATCAGAGTACACTACCTTTGCCCATGATTTACTTGGACGCTGCAGAACCTCAACATCACAATGAACAAGAGCTTTGTCATCTCTTGAAAGTACCTTACCACCACTGCTTAGTATTTCCTCAATTGAATAATCAACATCGCACAAAGCATAATGATCATTTATAGAGGAAGATTTTGCATGGCCATCTCTTGTTGGTTTCTTCAGACTTACTCCAGGATTAACGCCTTTGTTTTCATGATGCCTTTTTGCCTGTAAACATTTAGAACGGTAGTTGTCTGTATATGTATATGCTGCATTTAAAGATATTTTAATATTAAAAATGTCCCATAAAATTGAATTGCATCCAGGCATGTCTATCCAGGACGACTTATGTAAAAAAGTGTTTCACAGATAAGTCGAGGATGACTTTGTAATCCATCTCCAACTGCATCAAACAATTGTAAAATAACTGAGGTTAGCTCTGGGTATTTTTCTGCTAGTAATTGACGTCCTAACCCTAGCAAGCGATCACCACACTGACTTCTCATTTTTTTAATTTGACTTCTGGATGCAACATTTTTCTTATCAATCCAGTTTTGTAATGAGTATCGAGATTGAATATTTGTACGATTCAAAGAGGTTCTGTTTTATTTAACCCCATCAATTCCATGCTTGGTCCGATATTCAACAGATGTTAACTTTGTAAGGATTGACTTTAAAATATTTCTCACCTTTTCAGTGACAAATTCAAAAGCAGGTTTTATTAAGTTTTCTAATCTTTCATGTATGCCATCTCTAATAAGTTCCTCACGTTTTGGCCAGTTTAGTTTATCTACTAAATTTGCCCAATCCACACTTTTACTCTTTTGAAAAACAAATCCACATGTATTATTATTGTAAACTCTTTTATAAACAATAACAACAGGAAGATGTCTCATTATCAGGTCTGTGAAGTCACTGGATTTGTATTTTAAAGCTGGACAGGGTTGTATGGCCTTAAAAGCAATTTAAAGTGCACTAAAATTTAAACCACACAATTTGGGGTTTTCTAAACTTGGATTTGATACAATTTCTGGCAGAAATTCAATTATATCATCAATTAATTCTCTAGGAAGTTTAGCTACGAATAGTAGGTAATGGTATAAAAAAATCCTTTTTGAATTCGGTTGAATAGATGCAGTGCAGCTGTTTCAATGCAATAAATTGTTCTTTTTCTATCGCATCTGTACATAAAAGTAAAGCGCATGCCACCAAGCTATTTTTAATGTCCAGTCTAAAATTGTTGACAACAGTAACTAAGGTTTGAATTGAATTTTCCCAATTACATTCACAAGCATTTAAGTCATACCACATTGAATTTCCGCTAGATGTTGAACGTTTTCCATCTCTCACCAAATTATCATTCTTCAGTTTCCGTTTATATTTTTGGTAAATTCTTCTTTCTTTCAGAGGACAAGGAGCAGCTTCTAGTTTTTTGTCTGGAATTTGATCTTGTACATACAACCAGTTTCTGTTTTTGTTCGCATTTCCTTAGCAAGGTGTGCAAATATATACATAAGCATGTTGCTGTCTTTTGTAGAATATGCCAAAAGACCTAGTAAATCCTTCCTTTTTATTGCTTCTTCAAATGTTTGAAATTCAAAATTCATCAGTGTAATGAACATGCGAATCTACAAGGAGTTGGTTTCCATTTTCATCTATAAGCAGAATGAATGTTTTATCAGGTGGCAAGGTGAAGATAAGTGCTTCCTTTTTACAACTCTTTACAGATTCTTTGTACTGTTCTGCACAGGCTTCAAGTGGATCTCTTGCAGATAAATTGAGAAGAGTGTGCCAAAAAACTTCACTATACACCGTCATACTTTTTACATCCAATTTCTTCATTGCAGTCTTTATGTCCATCATTTCAAGTTGTTCATTTTCAAATTTGGTGACCATATCTTTCAGAATTACAGGAAACCACTGACATGCAGACTCCTTTGTTAATTCAAGTTTACCGGTTCTGAAATATTTTGCCATTTCTAAGGATATTCAAGAACAAGCATTTGATCCATGGTATCCGTTTTGGCAACCAACTGTGTTTTGGCAAATTCCTGGAAAGACCAATTTGATGCCCAAATGTGTATTCTGCATCTCGTCACTAATGCCATCTTTCTCGTCAGCCTGCATGTGATCATCAAATATAACCTGATTTACCCCATCTGACATAACTTGACCTTCTGACATTTCTTGATCTCCCTCTTTCTGATCGTCCTGTGACATTTCTTTTTGTTCATCCTCTGACTGATTGCCATCGACAATAACTTGATAATCTTCATCCTCTTGTTCATCTTCTATGGATGAGAGTTCAGTACCCGTATTCATTTTTTTAGCTCAAGTGCGGTTTTAAATCTAACTGTCTGTTTCCGCTTTGGACCTCTTTTGCGCTTTTGAAAACCCTTTTTTTCATAATTCTGTTCATGTAGCTAGTCCAATTAGTTAATACTTTTGAATAGTCGCTGTTGACCTTTTCTAATTCCATTTCAATCGTATCATTTACAGAGATATTGCGAGACAATATTCTTGCATTAAGGTCTTCTTCTATTTCATTTTTCTCTTTCTGTAATGTTTCTATTTCTTTTTCTTTATTCACCACAGATTCCATATAAACCTTAAACGGATCTATTTTAATATGATGCTCTGTCATAAGTTTTTTCCCCATAGCCACACAAGCACTTCGTCTAAGCTCAGCGTATCTATAAAAATATAAATACTAATGTTGATTTGTTTAAAGAACTTGTTTATAGCGATAGCTTTATAATTTAAAAGGAGCCCATTGGCCTTAATGTTCATCTGATTATCCTTGATGTCAACATTAAGCTGTTAAAATGAATCTGTTTTCCAACTTTTGCTATTCGGCCAGTAACAAAAATTCAAAATGGATTTTGACCATCATAGATGCATCAACAAATCACATCATTTTCTCTATGAAGAATTAGCAAAGTAGTACCACCCACAAAGGTCAAACTGTGAGACCAAGGGTCATGAAATCACACTCATAAGCCTCATTAATTATGCTTGATCCCCCCCCCCCAACCAAATACTTCCTATAATATGAAATTTTTTAAAGTTAACTTGAATTTGACTGTTTTGAACCCAGTCCAAAGTTAGATAAATATTTCAGTATGTCATAAGAAATGATTGTTTCTGTAATTATCTCATAATTATAACATATAGATTTAGTGAAGTAGGCCCCAACGCCAGGGTCAAGACCCAGAGGCATGCAATTCATAATTTTTATAAAGGGGTCATATGCGTTCATAATCATGCTCACCATTTGTTTCCCCAAGCTTCCCATAGTAAGAATATTTTAAAGTTTATCTAGAATTTGACTGTTTTTGCCCTACCCAAAAGTCCCAGAGGGGTGGGAAAATTTCACAATTTTAATTCACCCTAGTTATCAAAGCTGTGTACAAAATTACATTACAATTGAGCAAACCGTTTTTAAGAAGAAGGCAAAAATGTTAATTATTTTATGACGAATGACGACGGACAAAAGGCGATCGTAAAAGGTCACTTGGGAAAAGTCTCGGGCGACCTAGAAATTTAGACAATGAAAAAAAAAAAATCTTGTCACAAGGTAGGAGGATTGTGTATGTAGATGCAACACATTGCTTTCTTGTCATAAGCTAGGACCTATATTTTAACTTTGGGAGGTTTTCTTTGTACAATATAGTGACATATGGAGATAATTATTTGTGAACAACCAGACATAAATGTACAGATAAGACTAAGACCAGATCGTCTAGCTACAATGCAAACCATGGACACACAAACACATATATTATACAAGAAATGTGCCAAAAGTTTCATGGATGCACATAGTGACAATATGTGCTTGTTACGATGATGGTGATGATGTATACCAAGTTTGATTAGAATTAGATGGAAACTGTAGAGGGAGATAAAGGCACATGGTACAAATGTATATTCTGATGGACAGACAGACAGTTCAAATAATATACGACCCCGGGTCTTTGGCACGCTAGGGCATTAAAAGCGTAAGGTGGGCAAAGAGTAGTAATGGTTGATAAAATAGTTAACTCTGTCTCTGTATTACAAGCCGGGCCCGATAAGTTCAGTCGGTTATGCGTCTGACTATCAATCCAGGGGTCGTGAGCTCGAATCCACCGCCCGGCAACAGTCTCCGTGATGATTGATATACGACATTGTGTCTCATTATCATTCGTCTCTCACAACCGATTCAAGTGGAAAGGTTATCAGTTACTTGCAGAGATGGGGTGTGCTCGAGTACTGGTTAATCCCAGGAAACTGGTTAGGTTAACTGATCGTCTGTTAGCCGTCGATGGCATAAAAATGACGCTAAATATTCAATCAATCAATCAATCTCTGTATTACTTTTCCTTTTTAAGTTCTAGAGGAAATAACTTGGGAATAGTAATACCGGGTATGCTTTTAATGTAAAACATTGAACTGTGAAATGTGATTGTTTATGTTTGTTGCCTGCAGATACTGGAAGATGCTAAACGCACCTTGTCCAATTCACAAGTTTTTGTAAGTGCTCCTGTCACTGAAGCTTATTTTATTTTTTATATTTGTATTTTTGTACTGCACCTTTAATGTCATTTTCTTTGATTAATGATTGCCAACTTGGGTATTAACCAACATTCATCTTTTCTTATCATGGATTTTTAAATAAATTAATGCTTACTTGTCGGAAAATAAGTCCTTCTTTTGTGGTGTCGACTTCAGGAAATTATTCAATGTCATTTGTGTGCCTTTGGTAAACTGGAGCCTAAAAGTGGGAAAAATAATGGTTAAAGCCTTAAAGGGTGACATTTGTAACCAATGCCAAATGAATTCTATAGCTCTTTTTTTTTTACAAAATATCATTAAAGGTTATTGATTGCACCTGTTTATATGTACAATCCAAACTCCTCATCTCGATATTGGTGGGACTACCAAAAACCATTGATACCAAATATTGATATAGAATACGAAAATGTTAATGTCAGACTAGTAAAGGCTCAAACTAGCCGTGCATTATGATATACAACGCACCAGAAAACATAAATATTTACCACTGCTACTGCCTCGGTCAATATACAGCCCAAAAGTTCATAACTGCATATTAAAATTGAACTGCAATATCAAGCAACCACTGTGATTACTGGTAGTGTATTCTACATGTATTTGTTACATTTTATACATATCTTTATTTTTAAGAAAATAAATGTTAAAATCGCTTATCCATGATTTAAACATTATTATTCATTAAAGTTAGGTGTCAGAGCAAATTAAGTTTAATGCGTAGTTTAAAATAGTAAGTTGATGAAAAAACAACAGAAACATGGACACAATAAGTACATGTATTAAAGTACAATACTGTAATATCAAATTCACCAAGGTGTGTGGTATCAAGCAGAAAAGAAATGTTAAACAAAATATTTTACATCTATGCTTAAATCCTTTGCCATTTGCTGCACATCTGGTTCCTTTCGTATTTGACCCAAGTGCGTCTAAAGGTGGCTGTTGTGTGTGGACATGCTGATAAAAAGAAATATACTTTTTATTTCCAGTTTCATTAAATATGTACATTTATTTGCCATAAAATCAAAATGTTGGGCTGCAATGTTATCAATTTCAAAATAACAATACTTAAAATGTGTCCTTAAAATATAGATCCTCTGCTATTAAATATATCAGATGATAACAGGAGGCCCAAGAGGGCCTGAATCTCTCTACTACAGACGAACATTTCAGAGCTGAGGAAATTCAACAAATCTTTTAAGTGACCACCTTTTAATACTACATGTTTAAATATATGATTATTTAAGGTCTAGGCCATAAACTATCTGACAGAGAATTTTTTTTTAAAGTTTCACTAAAATGTGCTTATAAGCCCTGTGGCGGAGAAGGCATTTGTGGTAGTAAAATCACTGAACCATGATTTTAACATTATTATTCATTAAAGTTAGGTCTGACCAAATGAAGTAGAAGGCGTAGTTATTAAGTTAATGAAACAGAAAAAAAACAGAAATGTTGGACACAATAAGTACATGTATTAAAGTACAATACTGTAATATCAAATTCACCAAGGTGGGTGGTATCAAATAAGAAAAGAATTTGCCATAAAATCAAAATGTTGGGCTGCAATGTTTACATAACTGCTGTGCAAGTTTGGTTAAGACACAACGAAAAATTAGAGTGGGGACGGGGATGGTTGGGTGTGTGTGTGTGGGGGGGGGGGGGGGGGGGGGGGGGAAGGGGTTTTTTGGTTGGTAAGAAAGCTGAAATTGGGCAGAGCATTTAATTTAATACAAAAGAAAAAATGGGGGGTGGGTGGGAGGGGTATGTGTGAGGGTCTTTGGGTCAGTTACAACATCGAAATGGGGTAGAGTATTTGATTTAATACAAAACAAACAAACAAATTTAAAATGTTTTTAAAACAAATGGGCAGACGGGTGGGGGTTGGGCTTGGGCAGGAAAGTCCATTATAAAGGTCAAGGTCAGTGATGTAAACTTTTTTAAAGTTGATGGTGATCTGCTAACAGAATTAATAGTATTACTGAAAAATAAAATTGATTTAGAAAAAAAAAATAAATTTAAACCCGAGCTAAACAAAAAACTTTAACCCAAGGGTTTAGAGCCCAAAATATGACAATTTATGTAAGTTAGCTATATACATTGTTTATACAACATAATATAAATGTGTTTATGAAGTTTAGTCACCAAAACATAAGGAGTTCAGAAACAGAGAAAATGCTGAGCTAAATATAAAACTTTAACCAAACCAAAGCTAAACAACAAACTTTAACCGAAGATTTTAGAGCCCAAAAGTATGTAAATTTAGGTAAGTTAGCTATATACATTGTTTGTATATTATGAATGTGTTTACGAAGTTTAGTCACCAAAACATGAGTTGTTTGCTCAGAAACAGAGAAAAGGCTGAACTAAACTTAAAACTTTAACCAGCGGACGCCGACGCCAGGGTCATGACAATAGCTGTTTGTTTGTTTTTTTTTCAAAAAGACAAGCTAAAAAGGTTCACGGACGCATGGACAGGATGACAGACAATTTACCATGACATAAGCCCTGCTGGCCTTTGGCCAGTAAATCTAAAAAGCAGAGTATTAAGAGAAAAACTTCAAAATACCTTTAATTTTTCTAAAGCAGCTCTTAATTTTGCTTTTGGACTTTTCTTTGGAAACAACTCCTCCACATCTTTCTCTACCAAAACCAATAAGCTGGCACCATCTATCTCATTTTCTGAAATTTTTAAATTAATATTTGAATTTAATAAAATAAATATTTTGTTCATCATATTTGTGATATTTCAGATGTGCATTTGTTTAATTTTCATGCATATTCTCAAATGTGCTCTGCCTAATGGACGCATTATACAACCACAATATGTCCTACAATGGTTTTGGCTTAAAATGATGTTGTTTCAAACCTGTTTTAACATTTAACATGATGGCGGCCATCTGGATTTCCTTTATGAACAAAACTGCAAGAAAATGTTTATTAAAACTTTCATTCGTATTGTCAGTGCCTAAGTCATAGATCTTCAAATTTTCATGTTTAATGTTTTATTTATGTAGGCAGCAAAAGTTTAAGACATGTACTGCCAGAGATTAGAACTCCTCGATACTGATCACCATATTCTTCAATATCACAATAGGTAGCTTTGTGATTGAAGTTTATCAATGCAGCACTAAAATCAGATTAGGTGTTGCAATAAGGGATAAGTTAACCAGTCAAAGTACTAACATTTTGTCTGCTTTAACAAGACATTGGTTGGTTAAAGGTGTTTTCTTTTTACAAGACAAGATTTTATTAATAATAAGCTATCAGAAATAAGAATCCCAAATGCCACTAGATTAGTCAGACTACATAATTAAGCCCCCAATATTTTTTAATAAACATTGCCATCCAGCTATCAATTAATTTTAGATGAAAGCAGTGTTTTAATGCATGTTCATTAGTAAGGGAGTATGTTTACTGGGCTATGTTTAGGGTTAGATTACGATACATCACATGCACAAGACACAGCACTAAATGATAACTTAAAAGTTGAATGTATAAAATTTTATACAGAAAAATGAGTATATATAATATAAAGCTTCAAACGTCCACAACCTGTAAGGAAAGGTAGAAAATGAAAGTATGAAAACACGATCTTTCATAAATGTGCAAATCAAGTATGCATAAAAAGTTTTTTGTGGAGAGAGAGAAAGTGTGCTATAGGTGTATGCATTAGTCTTTACAATTCCAAAATAGATTATCAGTTCTGTTTTTATTTTGAACTTGGTAAGCCTAGACTGAATTAATATGGATTTTTATTATTTGGATATCCAATGTTCTGTCCAGAATGCCATCATTTTTATCAAAAGTCTCCTTAGAGAGATGTTGCACTATATTGAATCATTTTTTAAAACCTGAAAACTGTAACACTAATCTCAGACTAAGTACAGATTGAATGCAGGGAGGTGGTAATCAAGGAATTGATAAATATTAAAACATCAAGCCTATCACCAGATCTAGAAAAAAAGTTGCAAACCTGATGTGAATCCACATTAGCTAAAATTATAGACAAACATCGTACTTATTATCAAGTAGGTAAACAAAATACTTTTTCAACAGCTTATATCCGTTTACAATTCGGTAATTTATAAAAATAAAGTAATGGCATTTATTTACATTATTTTTATTCAAGTTTATAAATAATTTCGCTCGAGATGACAGGAAATCTTTCAATTATTTTATTATAACTTGCGTTAAATGGTTTATTCATAAAAAAACAACAATCAGCACTTGCACTCACCAATAAACATCTGTGCGTAAGCTTCGAGGCCCGCTTCCGCAGCCCACACAGCAACTTTGTGTGTGGACCACTTTCTTATGTTGTGATCATCGGCCATGATGCCGGAAGGTACACGCTACTTCCAGTAATGCGCACAACCACATAAATGGGAGATAAATCTTTACTCGCGAGCGCGCGTTCTTAATACTGTTCGAAACCGTCGATTACAACGATTGCTAGACTTAATCCAGCGTGTTTTTTTTTATATATATATATATCTCTGTTTCCATCTCAACATTTTTAAACAGAGAATTAAATATACCTATATATTTTGGTCCTCACATACCCACAAGGTATACAATTTTAATAAACTTTCGCCCAACAAGGCATCTTTTTTTTTTTTACAAAAACACCCACCAGGCATAAAATTTTAATTATACTGCCGTCCGACCCCCCATACATTTAATTCTGGAAAAGCCCTTACTTCGTTTAAGTACGTGTTTATGTTGCTGTTAAACAAATGGCTTGATATTTGACGGCCCAATTAAAAATATTTCAAACAGCTATATTGAATAATAAAAACTCTTACAAACACAAACATACATCTATTATTAAGATATGTCAATCACTTATTAATTTACATTGCTCTGTAAAACAGTACCTTTGAAGTAAAAATGCCATTTTTGAAGTCGCCCAAATAAAATGACGTTCCATGTGTACCCATATTGAAACTCGCTTTGATATTGATAAATTACAACATTTATTGATATCCTATTAACTAGGCTAATGAAGATTTTCAATAACTGAATTTTGGTACTTTATAGTTGTAATTACCTAGCTAACGTGAATGGTAATTACAGAAGTCGCATCTCAAACGGAATGTGGAAATCAATGCATGATACTAATCATTTCGTATTAAAACGCATATGGCGCGCTCTGCCACTTTGTTAAAAAAATTAAGAAAACGACAGAGCGTGTTAATATTAGTATATTTTCAATAATACAACCACGTACAAATAGAAAACATTGAGTTTTGACGGGTGACAGATTTGCGTTGATTTCGTGGGGAGCTTCTACAACGAAATTAAATCCAAACGATTAAGTTAAAATGAATATTTCATCCTTTTAAATAAAACATGCGTGTCAATTTAAATAAAAAAGTAGCCTATATTTGTGTTTTTATTTCTATAGTTTAACGGAGAATAAATACTTTTAACGAGTGGATTTGCGCTGGTCCTGACCTATTTGCACCTTTTGATAGTAAGCATTCAACTTGTGACACACCCTCTCCAAACGTGTTAAAATCATAACAGTTTTGATCAAAAGTCATAACACCAATTTTTGAAGCGCCGATTAATTGATAACCCCATGTTGCGAGCAGCACAATTTTAATTGCATGTGTATGTACAAGGAGTGATTTAGTACTAGTACAGCTCAATTATTAAAACGCGTTATGTAAATAGAGATACTCGAATTTAAAATTCGCACTTAAACGATGTTTTTCTGAAATTAGTTTTCAACAAATTTAAGTGTCCACGAATATGTCCGAACCAAAAAATACCAATAAATTTGGTGTCGACCATGACTTATATACTATGGAATTACATGCAACACATCTGGACAGGAAGGACAAATTTACATACATGAAGTGATAGCTTTATATGAGTAGGATCCAGTTTAGGATTCATGACTACTCACATGCTATATAAAGGACAGATTTATAAACCCTAGCTACAATGCAAACCATAGATACAATATCAAGGGCTATCACTTCATGTATGTAAATTTGTCCACCCTGTCCAGATGTGTTGCATGTAATTATATAGTATTTAAGTCATGGTCGACACCAAATTTATTGGTTTGGCAGAGGCCTTGATATTGTATCTATGGTTTGCATTGTAGCTAGGCGCACTCGCCGTAGTCTGGTCTGTACATTTATGTCTTGGTTATTCTCAAATAATTATCTCAATATATATATCGTGCATTGTGAATGAGCATCTGAAAAGATCCCAAAAATCGTAAATTCCGTTGTTGTGAATTTAATTATCTCCCTTTATGAAATTAAATATATATGAATTCACTGTATCTATATGATCCAGCGGGTTTATAAATCTGTCCTTTATGTAGCATGTGAGTAGTGATGAATCCTTAACTGGATCTTACTCATATAAAGCTATTACTTCATGTATGTAAATTTGTCCACCCTGTCCAGATGTGTTGCATGTAATTCCATAGTATATAAGTCATGGTCGACACCAAATTTATTTGTTTGGCAGAGGCCTTGATATTGTATCTATGGTTTGCATTGTAGCTAGACGCACTCACCGTAGTCTGGTCTGTACATTTATGTCTTGGTTATTCACAAATAATTATCTCCATATATATATCGTGCATTGTGAATGAGCATCTGAAAAGATCCCAAAAATCGTAAATTCCTTTAGTTGTAAATTTAATTATCTCCCTTATTATCTTCTAAAGTTACTAATACAAGTTTGAAAGCTTGTCAATCATAGAAAGACCCAAATGAAAGAAGTGAAACTTACATTTTATTGTTTGTCAACCTCTGCACTTCCAATATATAAGAAAGGTAGGGATCATGCGTCATATAAGATATTTTTTCTGTTCAGTGCACGTGTGTATACTGTTGCCACAGTGAATGTTGACTTCAGAAATTATTTATTCATAACCCAATTTCCAAGCATCATGTTTTGTCTAAATTCACAATTCAAACATGACAATACTTTCAAAATGTTCAAAATACAACTATAATGCCATTCAAATAAAAAAGAGTATAGAAATAAGGAAAATGCATTTTAAAAGAAGAAGAAACGGGGATTATTTATAACTGCCATTATGCGACTATCCCACGGAAGCATTTCCCGTTTGAAATAGTGGTACTATGCCACCAGGACATATCCAGTTTAACGAAACATTTGTCCCGCAAAAGATTACTGTACTGAACATGAATTTACCTTTTAAATACAGTTGCCAAGAAGGTTCTCTAATCGGTTCTCGTTTATTTAAAATAACAAGTAAGTTATGAATTATATTGCATCACATTATAAATCGGTGCTCGTAGGTTTCCCTTTCTCTTTCGTAATATTTGATAATGCTATGAAATAAAGTTTTATTTTTTAAAAAAAGGCTTTGTTCAGCAGATACTCATATGCAGATATTAATATGTAGTTCTCGTGCAATATCTGTTTCATGAATAGCTCGTATTGTGTATGTGATGAAACGTCTATTAGTTCTTTACCTCCAGATAGTTAAACGAACTGAGCTTGATGAAATCAATAAAAATCTGTTCGTTCCACTGGAACAGGAGGAGTTGGGCGTGTTCCTTGAGTTCCACCACAGTTGCGGAAACCTTGTATACTACAAGTATGTGTACATATTCATACATTACAAACAGACCACTATGCGTTAACTTGTTTTATTTTAACTTGCCTTTTCTATGAAAAGTGGAGTTTTGGTACTAGTCCTGGCGTCGGCGTCATGAACGCCTGCGTCCCATCTACATTAAAGGTTTTTAAATTGTTCATGTCAATTGTGAATGGCTTGCAGTTAGATGGATGCCATTTGGTATTAATGTGCATGGCTTTACACTGAAGAAGTATGTAACATAATGGGCTCAAAATTTTTTGTAATATTTCAATTTGAAAAGATCTCATTTGCTTTTAACTTCTGCGTTAAATTATTTATGTAAGCTGTTTATGAGTTTATGGATTAAGGCATAAGTATAATCTGAGGCAGTATTAACATAATGGGCTCCAACTTGATAGTCAGTGTCATTTTGCATTCTCATATTTTTTATTCTTTAGTTTTGCATATTGCCACGCGGTTCCGGTCTTTATTGTTTCGAAGAGTACCAAGTCTAGTGTGCATATAGAATTTCTGGTCTGGTGTTTTTAAGACGGTTAGGCTCTATTTATTTTTTAAAATGTATTTTTGCTCATAAATAGAGTGAAAGAGGACGATGGGGAGACATTCTTTGACAATTCCTAGTGTAATTTATTTCGGATCAGCTGCTGGATGTGTTAAATGTTGATTGAATCGCTGATCATATTAACAAAACCACACAACGCTTAATATATTTAATTTGCTTAATGTCTGAACATCTATTAACAGTTCACCAGTATTACTGATTATAAAGTGTATTTTTTTTCTTTTTTAGAAATGAACCTTCATTAAATGAGAACATATTGCTGGATCCACAATGGCTAGTCGATGCCTTAAAATGTCTGATTAGCTCAAGCAAGTTCAACAAAATACCTAAGTTGCATGTGGAATGGAAAAATGCACGTGAAACAGGATGTCTTACAGATGATCTAATTGGTTCGTATCAGTCGTATCACAAGTGTTGATAAAATGTCTTTACTATTTACATGTATTGTAGCGTTTCTTTATGTGTAATTGTATCTCAAAGAAGTAAAGAGCGTAGTGTTGAAAAGTGATTCCAAGGTCGACCGGATGATCTCTTACAACAACAATCTGTACTGATTCTACCTGGGAAACGGAAGAGAGAGAGAGAAAGAGAGAGAGAGAGAGAGAGAGAGAGAGAGAGAGAGAGAGAGAGAGAGAGAGAGAGAGATAGCGAAGTATTAACTCTAATGCAATAATTCTAAAGGTCTCGCTGCACGTATATCTTAGATGCACTTCCGTCAGCAAATATTAGCTTTGAAGCTAAACAGGTAATTTGCATTATAAAATCTCGAACAGATGCGCTAAAATACTGATGTTTATACAGCATCCTTCAGTATTTTAAGTATCTCGCCGTTTGTTGGAATAAAAACAACACACTGAACATTTGAATATTGTTAGCCATTCTTGCATTTGGCTGCTTACAACTTGATAAACGTTGGACGTACGATTTTACAACATCCTCAGTTTCAATTCTTATATTTGGGATGATGACCAATGACATAATTAAATATGAACAAATAATACATAACACATTTACACATGATTAAGTTGAATGCAATCGCTTTATCTTTTCATTTTTTTTAAATGCATACTTTACAATCATGATAAATTTCGAATAACAAATACAGTTTTATAAGAAATACAATGAAGTTATGAAAAGTTGGTTGTTGGTCATATTTATTTTGTAAAATATTGTCTTATTTCAACATGCAATTTAAACCTTGGAGAAAAATTTTTTTTACATTACAAACATATACTTTTCTCTCTAGGTAGTCCCGCATAGAATACCGTTTTTAATCGTCTATTTTAACAGCATTGCATGCCTTTAATGAATGCATTCATAAAACGGTTACTGATATAGTTAATATTATTTCAACAACCAAAATTTAATCCCTGCCCCATACAAAAGTAAACCAATACACTCACTGTCAGCAAACATTTTGTTCTTGCCTAGTTTCCAACGTTCATGAAAAAATACTTTATTTAGTTAACATCAATGTCCATAAACGACAATAACTATGCAAGCCGGATATGGTGCGTGAATATACTTTTAATGTTTACATTTAATGTATCTTGTTAAATCTTGAGACAAATTGATACCACGAAGACCAAAATTTGTTATTTTAGAACTTGGACATTGTCTAAACCTAGTGGAAACTTATCACAAATGTTCTCATTTTTATTGTATATGCTTTTGCTTATAAATGGTATATTCTAATTATTTATATAATAGTAAAAAGTTGTGTTCGTGCCTCTCAGAATATCGCCAAGACATGTTACACCTTTTTGTTATGTAATTGAAATTTTTCTGATTAATTCGTTGATATATCCCTGGTTTTCTGTTTAAAAGAACATAGTTGCCTCTTTAGGAATGTATCCTTTATGATCTAAGTGCCGAGAAAAAATCCAGATTACATACGTATAAACCATAACATGATCTGAATGGTCTAGACGGTTGGAGTAAACGCATGCTTGTTACCAACTAAATTATGTTGAGATAGAAAAAAAAAACAAATGTCTTAATAGCCTGGTAGAAAAATTAAGAAACATTCAAATAACATATAATAACATAGTGTTATGTTTGTTTGAATATTTCTATTTTTAGACAAAACACACCTTGATGTAATAGTATATTTGAAGTGATTTATACTTTACATTGCTAACTACTGATAACCTTTCATTTTGAGTTGGTTTTATCCTTTCACCTAGGCTATTCGAAACACATGATTTTTTTTTAAAATAAAAATGCAAGCTTTATTTTTATATATAATACTATTCATTCAAGTTCAGATAATAATATATTCTTTATAGCCTGGTAAAATCACATCGACCGACAGTATATATATTGATGCTTTATTGGATGAAGACGATGAACGATGAGTTTAAATTGTTGTAAAAGTTGTAATTTGGTTAGACGTCCTTGAAAAACACCAGCGCAAACATGTCCTAATGCAAAGCTTTATTATTGGATAGGTCGTATATGGAAACACACTGACACAGAGAATAAGACGATTAACAGTGCCATGCCTGATGGAAACAAAATCGAGAGCTTCTATGATAATCGAAATTATCTTATTTGCTTACTCGAGACGTTTAACGTAATAGCGAAACCAAAGAAGAATATGCAAGATACAGATAAGACAACAGAGGTTTGTAGAAAAACATGACATACAAGGATTACGAGCGGCAAGAGAGATAATGTATGAAATTAAATATTTGATTGGATTTATGTATAGTTCTATAGCAACGACAATTTACGAGAAATGTGAAAAGGTATGATTTAATAAAGTCATGTACAATATAAACTAAACGCAGTTATAATAAGTAAATAAATTGTGTGTATGTTTATACAGTACAATGATATAGAGAAGATTTACAGTAGTACCATTGAGGTCCTGTGGCTGCGGCACAAGGTCTGCGATTATAATTTGAACAAGCATTCTATCATTTAAAGACGATTTTATGGTTTCCCATTAAACACCTATGTGATAATTTTACCTTCGTGGGATGAGCAGCCCAGGGTCAATACTAATAAAGTTGGATTGCCAGGACCATGGCAACATATGACCGCAGGGTTATGCTATGAGCAAACATCGGCAGTTTCAGAGAAGGTATTTGAAATCTTCACTATATAAACCTGTTAAAATTTAAACCCTGAGGTGGGACTAAATATGACTAATTGGTGATGATTTTAACAAACTTGTTGAGGAACTTTAATCATAAACCATCTGTAAAATATGGAAGCTAAGCTACCTACAGTTTCTAAGAAAAATATTTTTGTTAGTCAATTAAAATGTTTGATGCTAAATATGAACCCACAGTCACGATATGAACGCACATGATGGGAGATTTTAAGATTACGTCGCATTCACAATATAAAGGTTATATGCTTAACTTTTTCCAATAAAACATCATGTAAATGATTTGAGCAAAGTTGGTAACTGTATGCTATTTGCATAATAAAAAAAAAGTTATATGTTGTGAATTTCCATAGGGAATTCATTATACAATGTTAATAAATGTCTCTTTTATTCAATATTCCTGCATAAGTCATTTCTCGACAAACGATTTTTTTCTTTCGACATATTGTCTATCCTTAACCAACGTTTTTTAAAAAGAAAATGTGTCAACGGAATTGACGTCGAATTTATATGGTAAATACGGCGAACGCTGCCGCTTAACATAACACCCATCGGACTGTCATGGTTGTCTCATGCAGCTGTCGTTCTACTCTCCTGACAGATTACAATCGTTCACGCATAGGAACGGACAGCTGTTTAAGCCTGATAAGTTTTCTTTTTAACTTAACATCTCTCAAATACACTTTCATTCTGTCTCACAACTGGCTTTTCGTCTCTCATCTATAATTTATATCGTGGTTAAGACGTATCATATGTAGGTGGCGGAAAGACAGCTGAAAGACAGGATGGAAGAACATTTGAGATATGTCAGGTTAAGATAATACAACCCAATAAATTGTCATTTAATCAAAGTCCGGCCGTGCTTCAATAGACACCCGTTTCTCAGTGCCTTATTTTTAATGCTAAATATGGAAGTTGAAGGACTTGTAGTTTAAGATAATACTAGTTCTTTATATCAAAATAGTGTGTGTCCCAAGGTGGAGCAACATATAACAATGTTGTCTTATTAGGAATGTGGAGTACAGCCTGAGTATATGTAACGTCCAAAAAGTTAAGCTCTAGTATTAAAATGGTGTAATTTCAGAATATAAATCATTTTAAGATGTTCCTATGTCAACCTTTAAAAAAACAAACCGAGACGAGGCATAATATACGAGGGGTGATCTAAATGTAATAAGACTGATTCTATTGAGGAAAGGGGATATGGAATATCAAACTGAAATAAAGATAAAAAATTTAATGAAGCCCAATTTTTATCCAGTAACTTTACCAGATATCAACTCATTTGCATTGAAATTGATAAACTCTCCCAGTTTTACACAAGGCACATAACATCGGAGCGTAACCTCAGGGCCCTGATTTGAACTTGAAAGAGATTAATATAATGATCCCAAACATGAAATTAAGAGTGAAGAGGATACTTGAAATATTGTTGACATAAGAAATATTGCTATCATAATACCTAAAACTGTAATATTCGTGCTCGATTAAATCTTAAGAACAATAGATTTGATAAATATAATAGTTATTGTTTGAATTCCAATCCGGCAACATATAAAGATGTTTATAGAATATCTGAAGAAGTTTAATTCAGCGTAAGGGAAAACTAACAAAAACAACATTATGTTTGATATAACAATTACTCTAAGATATTAACTTACA
Source organism: Panopea generosa (assembly GCA_029582155.1). NCBI lineage: Eukaryota > Metazoa > Mollusca > Bivalvia > Adapedonta > Hiatellidae > Panopea > Panopea generosa. The sequence goes on from CM055905.1 coordinate 47,548,166, forward strand.
TATCATAAATAACGTTTTTTCAACAAATATTAATATAAATTACATGGTTTCCTTAATTTGTAAATAAAAGCCAAAGTTAATTCAGTTTATAATTTAAGCGTTTGCCTAGAACCATTTGTTTCACTATTTATCTGCATTATTGTGTCATGTATTTTAGGAAGACAATTGTTACTTTGTTCCATGTTTCGTGAAAGAGTCCCCTCAAGAAGAAGACATCAAGAAAATATTGTCTGGCGGTTGTGAAACAACTTCAACACTCTGTTTCAAAGGACCAGCTTAATTTATTAATTCATGCAATTTATACCAAGCTCTTGTCTTCCTGCATGAAGGAATGGGAATTAGCAAAACGTGGAAAGAAGTACTTGATTTACTCAGGCTGTGGAATATTTTATCTTGACGATTCAAAAATATACAGATTGTCAATCCGTTTAAGTGCAAGTAGTGATCGTGCCATTCAGATAATGGTTTCGTCCCGCAGCAAGGATGAATTTGATTTGTCTAGGAGTCAGTGTGCAAAAAACATTATACTGAAGAACTTGAGCCAAGGAGTCTTTAAGGAATATGTGTTATGTCTGAAATGTAAGACAGAAATAGATGTTGAAAAAATACATGACATACATGAGTATGTCTGTGATTTAAGCGATGATGGAGGTCATCGACTAAAACCACAGGAACTTCTACAATACTGGTACGAAGGAAAGAAACATGAACCAAAACGTCAAGGTAAGATATTATATGCACCGTTTAGTAAACTTCTGGTAAAATAATAAAATATCAGTCTGCATAAAAAGGATAGTATTTTGCATATTAGATCCTGTTTAGTAAAATGTGACGTCATAAGATCAACAGAATCGTATAATTATGATATTGGACATTTCGATATAATAGAGTTCAAAAAGCATAATAGAGTCATTTTCAATATATAACCAATGTCAGAACTAAAGGTGTATGTATGTGAGTGTTGTGTGTGGGCAGATGTTTTAGAATATTATTTTCTTAGTTTGAACCCTCGCCATGAAATTGGCGTAAGCTATCCGACCTGATCAAAAATCTTGGATCTGCCTATGGTATCTCTACATTTCTTTCAAATTCCATTGAATATTAAAATGGAAAAGTCTGCCCGAAACGATATCGCTTTCAGAAAGCATCCGTGTATGGTACCGATTATTAGATAGTATTGTGGTGAGCATATGTGGCCTGACCCTTTTGAATTATTTGCTTGTAATATGTGTACAGTATACGTTTATATATATGTATGTATATGCGCTTTTGGAACTACAAATGTACTCTGAAATTTTTCGATTGCCATTGTGTCTGATATAAATGTCCGTTTTCTATATTTTAACTCTCAACTCTTCTGATTTGAGGTAAAAACGATATTATTTTATGTAATTTGCTTGCAAATGGTAATAACCGGCGAGTCCCCACGCCCCCCTCCCCGACATCTTGTGTTTGAAATCCGGAGGAGGTTCATTTTTTCATGTTATAATTGTTATACTTTTTGTCAACGCTTTTGTTTTTGTCTGTCTGTGCGTGTGGCAGTGTTAAAATAAAAACCTTTAGGTATAGTTCAGTTTTCAAAGTCAGATGTACATAACTTTTTATTCAAACAAATAATCGCACAACAGCTAGTTATAATTATACAATAGGCACACAGTGTTAATATACATGGTGCACATGTCTATTTAATTATCATACGTTTTAATCTACCTAAATCAACATAACACACAGATAGTTACTTTGGAAATGGTTTGTTTGTTATAAGTTAAAGAATATCGAGACATACGACAGTTATTCACAATTTTAACAGCGAAGTCTTACAAGGAGGAAATTATTTTTGTTTGTTTTGATAACTATTGTTGTATCTGTATACTTAATTGCGTGATACTTAATCACGCTAACCTGTGATAGTTTTGCATTGATTAGCAATGAACACAAGTCATAATCTATATGCAATCACGAATTGCAATGTAATATTTTTGAAACTCGCACCATATTATGGACTCGCCGGTTATTACCATTTGCAAGCAAACTATTCCAACTATTTCGTTATCAACCCGCCGGTTTTAAAATCATACACGCTCTTGTAATTATCCATCTATGCAGCAATAAGTTCATCCATCTACCGTTTCATTCATCCAGTTGGCGGCCCTTACGTCTGTCAATCTATACATGCCCGCGGTAGTTTAAGTGATTATGCGTTCCTCTCAAAAGTACGTCTGTACGTCCGCTTTAATGCATCCATCTATCCTCCATCCATCCATTCATCCCTACGCATTTTATAATAGTTTTGTCGCGACACTTTACGAAATATCCTCTCATACGACCATTTTTAGTTCATCTGAGCAACGGTCAGGATGAGCTATTGTCTCTGAAACCGCTTGACAGATTTTCACCAAATTTTGTATGATGCATTCTTAAACAAAGCTCTCTCAAGTGTTTTCAAATGATTACCCAGGGGTCAACCTTGGACCAGCAACAGAAGTGTATCAGTTTTTAGCCCCCCCCCCCCAACCACAATTTTTGGTGGTGGCATATAGTAATTGCAGTCCGTCCGTCCTCCATTTCGTGTCCGGGCCCGTAACTTTGTCATGCATAGATGGATTTTTTAATACTTGCTATAAATGATCAACATAATATGACGACGTATCGCGAGAAAGATCCACACCCGTACCTCAAAGGTCAAGGTCACACTTATAGTTTGTTTGATAAAATCTGTGTGAGATTTTGTGTCCGGCATGTAACTTTGTCATGCATTAATGGATTTTAAAAATACTTGCTACAAAATTAATGATCAACAAAACATGACGACGTGTCGCGAACCTTTATCTTTGTCGTGTATTAATGTATTTTATAAAAAACTTGCTACAAATGATCAACATACATTTGTTGTAACATGACGACATGTCGCAAGTTAGATCACACCCATACCTCAGAGGTCAAGGTCAAACTTTGAGTTTGTTTGATAACACTTTGAGTCTGTGAGAAATTCCGTGTCCGGCCTGTAACTTTGTCATGCATTAATGAATTTTAAAGATACTTGCTACAAAATTAATGATCAACATAGCATGACGACGTGTCGCGAGTTAGACCAACACCCGTACCAAAGTCAAGGTCACACTTTGAATCTGTGTTAGATTTCGTGTCCGGCCTGTAACTTTGTCATTTATGGATGGATTGTGTAAATGATCAACATAACATGATTACATGTCGCACGTTACACCAAGATTTAATATCCAAAATGGGCTCAACAGGGGCCCAAAAAGAGGTTAAATTGTGAATTTTCAAAAAATCTCCTTCTCAAGAAATTTCCAATAAAATTCGTTCATATTTGGTATAAATGATCCCTATGAGTTTTATGTTTGTTTTCATGAAAAGGCTAAGATCTATTCAGGGGACTTCGATTTTTACATAGGAATACTATGGAAAAACAGTAAATTCTGTTTTATCAGTTATTTTAGGAATTGTTTAGTCATCTTCAGGTTTGGAGTATTGTTTAGTCATCATAACAGCTGAGCCCGAGACCTTTAAAGGGTATTAAATATCCATGAAGGGCCAACAGGGACCCAAAACGGGATACATTGGTGAAGTCAATGTATAGGTTTAGAAAAATATCATAAAAAATAGTCAAGTATAGTATTTAGTAAATATTTAATATAAAATTACTGGACGAAATTTCCAAGATTTAAATTGTCCTCCCTCATTTCAAAGTAAATGTAAAATTATACATAAAATCGAAATTTTCTGATACTGCTGTATGAAATTTTGGCTCACATGAGCAAACTGGGTATTTTAAAATGGATTTATTATCCATAAGGGACCAGAAGGGGCCCAAAAAAGGATAATATTATGAAATTTCAAATATTTTCTTTTCATCAACTTATGAGGCAAATTCATTATTTGGCATAAATGATCCCTATGAGTAGAAGTTTCAATTTTTTCAAACGGGGAGGTTAGGGTATATTGGGGCCGAGTAAGGGACTTTGATATCAACATAGGAATACTTTGTGAAAATAGTAAATTCTCTTTTTATCATCTATTTTAGGAATTATTTTAATCATCTTGAGATCTGGAGTATCGTTTAGTCGTAATAGTTTGACTGGGTCCTTAAAGGGGAATATGATATCCATAAAATGTCAGCAGGGCCAAAATAAAAGTGTGTGTGTGTGTGTGTGTGTGTGTGTGTGTGTGTGTGGTGGTGGTGGTGGTGGTGTGTGTGTGTGGGGGGGGGGGGGGGAGGGGTAATGTGAATTTGTTTATATTTGGTATCTGTGAGTACGGTTTTCAAGTTTGTTCAAATAAAGGGGCTTGGGGTTTAGTAAGGGGAGTTTTATTTTTACATTGGAATACTATGGGAAAACAGGAAATATGTTTTTTTTTATAATTGTTTAGGTATTGTTTTAAACATCTTAATGTCTGGGGCTTTGTTTAGTCATCACAGTTGAGACTGGGCGATTAAAGTGAATGTTATACACGTAAGGGTCAGCAGGGGTCCAAAAAGAGATAAATTGTGAATGTCATTTATATTTCTGAAGAACAAATTAGCAAAATGTGTTTATATTTGGTATAAATGGTCCTGATAAGTTGGGGTTTCAAGTTTGTTCAAATAAAGGAGCTAGTCTTAATTGGGGCCCAGTTAGGGGATTTTAGTTTTTACATAGAAATACTATGTGAACACAGATATTTCTCAAAATTTGAAAAGAAATGACAGTGAAATCAGTATGTAAGGTGTCTGCTTGAAATTAGGGGCAAAGTCCATTGGAGCTTAGTAGGGTGCCTTTCACTTTACATTGAAATGCTATGGGAAAATAGATATTTCTTATTTTTATCATATTTAACTATAATTCGAAGTTCTTTGTAAGTTCTTCAAATGCCTAGTCCATACAAACTTTGAAAGGAAGTGGCATGTGAAACTAGACGGGCGACTAAAGCCCATATTGGGCCTCTTGTTCAAAGTTTCTTAAAGTTAAAAGAAGCTATCACAACCCTACTCACAAACCAAACAAAGCATTTTTTTATTAAATCTAAGTCGATAAACACAAATTGCAAAATAGAGCAAGCTTCGTGTGTGACGTCACAAATTAAAGGAGCCGAAATGTGATAATATGCTAATTTTGAATATAACGCATTTCAGAAGTAAATGTAGTATGGGATAGATGCTTATGTTCAATAATGATATTTTTGAATTACAAAACGGAAACATAAGAACTATACACAACTGCGTTGCTTATGACCTTTAACCATAATCCATTTGATCAGTGGTTTGATATAGTTCGACAACTTTAAAAACAAATGATGTTAACATGCCACTTTCAAGTTTTTCATGTACATTTCAATGATGCTATTTGCCGACGCACGGTTACGTAAACGCAAACGTTTTGTTTCATTCAATCTAGGACTTTTAGTAATAGTTTTGACAATAACATTATTTTAGGAGTCCTTTAACACTGTATACATTTAAAAATCCTACTCAAATTCAACACAGTTGGGGTCCAGGATCGCAGGATCGATACTTTTCAATCCAGGAAGACCTCATGCATTATTTGTTTAAGTCGAAATAACTTGTTTATCAATCGATGTAAAATAAATAAATCTAAAACAAAATTGTTATATATGTGGACAGAAAGGAGAGATATTAGTAGTATAAAGGCATATGTCCAGTTAAGATGTTTATTCCAAGAGTGACCGATATATAATGATGCTATCAGAGAGGATACATGCAATATATAGAATCAAGAATAGTAACCTATAATTATAATGGTGATTGTGTATACATATAAAAACATAGTAAGAGTTTTGTCCCATAATGTATCAAACAATAAATATACATGCATTTACAGGCATTATGCCTACGGTTTGGTTTCATTTACAGAAACAAGTGCAATAATTACGGCAGTTTGCTGTTTTTGTCCTTAAATTAACTGTCAATAGTACCATGAGTTCAATTAACAAGTCAATTACATTCCCAATTTTCATATAATATCATTATTATTGGATCTGTTTTTATTATTTATATTGTCTTTTATGACATCTTGATTTGCCACAGATTTTATGTTGGATAAATTGTTACGTGCATGCATGCACTTGGACAGTCGTATCACAATTGATAAAACAATTTATTTACTATAATATTGGCAGTAAAGACAGGTTCTGTTTATTTCAGTTGTCTGTATAGTCAAAGTCTGTTGTTAGCTATACTGGCCAAAGGCCAGAAGGGCTTATGCGAAGGCGCGTTGTCCGTCGTCTGTTATCTGTCGTCTGTTATCTGTCGTCTGTCATCCATTAGCAGCACTTTGTCTGAAACCATTAGGTCAATTAAACTTCACGTGAAATTGTTATTGCAAAGGAGACTACAGAAATTTGTTTTCAATATGAAATTCAAGATGACCGCGATTATTAAAAATTATCAAAAACTTAAAAAATCTTCTTTCAGATTTTGAAAATATTTATTTAGTAATGATAACCAACTTTAGTTCTCTTCGATTTGTACAAATGGGGTTAAAAATGACCCCGCCCCGATGGTTCAATTAGGGGGCACATGTTATTATAATAAACATTAATATTTAAATGGGACTGAATTTGCCTATATTTTCACAGCATTGTTTGGTCAAGGAGGTTCAGATGTGTTAATATGACTGAGTTCCATTGTCTTTAGAGGTCAGGAGGGGACCAAAAATGTTAAGAATTGGGAATAACAAAAACCGTTTTCTAAAGAATCGGTCAGGCAAATTCGTTCATAGTTAGCATGAATTATCCTTATGTCTAGGGGTTTCAATGAAGATAAGATTTAAGGGGCTAATGTTTATAGGGACTTAGAGTTTACTTGGGGATATTGTGGGAATACAGAAAATTCTTATTTTTCCATGCGTTTGGTCAAAATTATTATTCAATTTGAGTTTTGAAGCATCATTTAGTCATGGAAAATAAGATTTGGTTCAATAAGGAGACTTTCCATAAGGGGCCAGGGTGGGTCACACAAGGGTTTTCTTTTCAAAAACCGGTCAGCCAAATTTGTTGACATTGATTATCCCTATGAGTAGGTGTTTAAAGTACAAATCAAGTGGCTTGTATTAATACGGGCCCTGTTAAGGGACTTTGAGTTTTATGTAGGAATACTATGGGTAAACGGAAAGTCTTCTGCAGCAGCTTCTATTCATACCAAATACGACTTTGAAGTACAAATTAAGGGCTATCATAGTGGACTTGCAAGCGTAGTTTTTGTTTTACATAGGAATACTGAAAATTCTCTGTTTAGATCTGAAGCATCTCCTAGTCATAGCAAATAAGATTTAGTTCAATAAGCAGGATTGAATTTCTTTAAGGCATAGTACCACAATTGGAGATAGGAAGTGCTTCCGTATGGTAGTCGCATAATGGCGGTTATAAATATTCCTCGTTTCTTCTTCTTTAAAATGCATTTTCCTTATTTTAATGCTCATTTTTTTATTCGAATGGCATTATTGATGTATTTTGAACATTTTGATAGCATTGTCATGTTTGAACTGTGAATTAAGAAAACAAAATTGATGCTTGGAAATTGGGGTATGAATACATGCTTTCGGAAGTCTACTTTCACTTTGTCAACATCGTACACATTGAGCAGACCCCTACTTTTCTCATCATATTTTGATAGTGCAGAGGTTGACAAACAGTAAAATGTAGGTTTCACATCTTTCATTCGAGTCTCTCTATGAATAACAAGCCTTCAAACTTTTATTATTTACTATAGAATAAAACCCAAAAATAATGATGGGGTTTACACCTACAATGGATGTACAGAGGCCCTGTATGAAAAAAATCCATTTTCTTATCCATTTGTTTAATATTCATTGATAGTTTCATATCTGAAGCTTTGTCTAGTCTTAGAAAAAAAGATTTGGTTCAACAAGGAAGATGGAATTTCCAAAAAGGATCAAAAGGACAACAAAAGGGTAACACTTGTGATATTTCAAAAATCTTCCTCTCTGTAACCTTTCTGTCAAACTTGTTCATATATGACAATAAAGTATCCTTACATCAACAAAGGATTGAAGATTCTGCAAATCAAGGGGCTGATATATATAGGGACCCTGTAAGGTGACTTTTACATGGGAATTTAAGGGAGGAACAGATTTTTTCAATTTCGCATCTATGTCACTGTGTAAAAACACTTCTATTTAAAAATCTAAAGCATTGTCTATTCAAAGCAAATCGCTATGAGTAGGTGATTGAAGTTTTGACAAAATTAAGGGAATGTGGTGTTTGAGGGTCCTGTACGGGGATCTATTTTACAGATGAATAAAAATTTATGTATTTCCTTTTCACAGTAACATTTTGTTAAGTAGTAAGGGTGCGGTAGGGGTATTTATACATAATGGATTAGGACGACACCCCAAGACGGTTAATATTGTGAAAATTCAAAAAAATGCTATGGCAAGTATGAGCAAGTAGAGCGTCCTCATGCCTTCTTGGGCCTATTGATAAGTTGCAGTATACTCAGTTTATAATCATAAGTTCTTCAACAATTGTAAACACAATTTGCTGGGAAAAGTCTCGTTTTGTAGAGAAGTTCATTGTGTAGAGAAAGAATTTTGATTTTGATTTCTGAGATGAATGAGGTTAAGGATATTTGAAAACGTAAATACCTGAGCTTTAATAATATCTCAATCAGTTGCTTTTTCTTCTCTATGTAGGTCCTCGAATGTGCTATTATTTATAGGGGTTCAAGGGCGTTTTACATAGGGATGCTATAGGAAAGTGGCTAATTCTAATTTTTTCATCCATTGGTAAAAACATATTATTCAGTTGGAAATCTGAAGCAGATATCGTTTAATATGGAGGATTGAATTTGCAAAATGGGCAAGGAGGGGCCTTAACATTTACAAGAGGTTGCCACTAATGTGGTCATATCCCCCGTCACCTAGTTAACTCTTAGAGACATTTCCAGAGAAGTGGATTTAAATTTTGCAAAATGAAAACGTCGCTGAGCACAGAAATCACATGTAAATGCTACAAACTGAAATACGTAGCCGACTGTAATATGACACATTGTCTTGTCCCAGTGAGCACTGGTGTGATGTTCTAAATCGAACACATAAATATGTAAGTTATAACCCCAAAACAAAAGAAAAACTATCTTTGACGAACAGACCCAACTCATTCGCATGACACATCGTCTTGGGCTGGTTAGCATTTGTGCCAATTTATTTAAAAATCCAATCACAACTAAAGAAGATAAGGTCCGGACAAAACACAGTGTGTACATTGGATTTTCAAACACTTGACCTTGAGCTTTGACGAACAGACCCAAGTCATTTGCATGACACATCGTCTTGTCCTAATGAAAATTTGTGCCAAGTTATTTAAAAATCAATTCACCACTAAAGAAGATATGGTCTGGACAAGAGGAAACACAGTGTATACATTGGATTTCCAAACACTTGACCTTGAGCTATGACCTTGACCTTTGACGAACAGACCCAAGTCATTCGCATGACACATCGTCTTGTCCTCTTGAACATTTGTGCCAATTTATTTAAAATTCCAATCACAACTGAAGGAGATACGGTGGAGACAGCATTGGACGCACGGACGCACACATGGACGGACGCAGCCCATTTCTACGAACGATGGCGGGGGATAAAATTTGAGAATTTTCAAAAATATTCTCAACAGACAGTTAGCTATAAATTATTCCTATGGCAAGGGATATGAACTTTGTACAAATCAAGCAGCTGGTATTTTTTTAGGGTCCTTAAAAGAAATTGAGTTTTACATAGGGATGCAATGAAGAAAATGAAAATACTCATTTTTCATGTGCATTTTTTTCTGTTTAATATGAAGCATCATCTAGTCCTAGCAATTTAGCAAATAAGATTTGGTTCAATAAATAAGACTGAATTTTCATTAGGGACCAGAAGGGGTTCCAAATAGGTTAATCTTTAGAATATTCAAATTTTCCTCTCATTTCCTGATTATTTGAATTTGATCATATGTGATAAAATATCATAACGTCAGCAAGAGATCGAAGATTCTACAAAGCAATGGTCTATAATGTGTGGAGACCTGTATTATATAGGGTACTTTAATTTTACATTAAAAAGCAAGAGGAAAACATGTTTTTTTTTACTCACCTAAGCCGAAGGCTCACAGAAGAGCTTTTGTGATCGCCTGGTGTCCGTCGTCTGTCGTCTGTCGTTAACTTTTAGCTTTTAACAGTTTCTCCTCTGAAACCACTGGGCCAATTATGATATAACTTCACAGTAATGTTCCTTGGGTGACCCTCTACCAAGTTTGTTCAAGCCATCTTGATTCATAAAAAAACATGGCCCCAAGGGGGCGGGGCAAGTTTAATTAGTAAAAACTTAAAAAATCTTCTTGTCAGAAACTACTTGCTCGATTTAAAATAATTTCACAGAAATGTTCCTTGGGTGACTCTCTACCAAGTTTGTTCAAGCCATCTTGATTCGTCAAAAAACATAACAGCCAGGGGGTGGGGTTAGTTTTATGTCAAATTAATGCCCTTATTTTATAGCATAAATGTCTGTATATAGCAAGTATTATAAGAAAAGGTTATAAACTCTTTAAATAAACTTTTTTTGCTATTATTATACAATATAATACCAGATATAAGTTTTAAAAGAGAATTCATCATGAAAAGATGAATGATACAATTATAATCAATAATTGAAATATTATTCATAAATCGTGAACCATTTTAAAACAGGTGTTTTTCTGAATAAAAAAGTCAGAGTTTTTATGGTTCAGACAGGGATGGTTTACTGCTTCATAATAAAGCAATACCATATTTTTAGCTAGTTTCTTCACAGCAAGAAGTCTGCTTGAGATTTTCAGTGTCAAAGTGTACTTGCAATCTCGGAGGAGGAGCTTAATTGTTTTTGGGGAGAGTGCACTGCGACAAAGTTTCTTTCAAGCGATAGGCTTTGGGTAGGCTTGTGTTTGAAACTCATAGGAATATTTATTGTGCTGGAACTATGGATTGTTTTATGCACAATAGTTTAGTCTGATGCTTTAGTTTGAAACCGTTCTCAAAAATAACAGGTTAGTTTGTACTGAAACTGGAATTTTATCTTAGTTCGAAGACTTAGGTTTGAAACGTATAGGCAGCTATAGTAAAAACTTCAAAAGCCTCCTTGTCAGAATTTACTGACATGATTTTGATGTAATTTCTCTGGCATTTACCATGGGTGAACCTCTACCAAGTTTGAACTCTTCTACGCATCTGTTACATCTTCAAAACAAATCAAAATTCTAACTACTTGCCCATCTCGTCTTTCTGGAATTTTGAGTGTACATGTATTATATAATCTACTTAAGATGGGTGACTCAAGGTCAGTCAGGTGAGCGATATAGGGCTATCTTGGCTCTCTTCTTTGTTTTCAAATCCATTTGTACAAAAATACTTCATTGTTTGATCATAGCCAATCCGTACGAGTAGCTACGGATTAAAGTTTGGACAAATGAAAAGGGATGGGATGTTATCATTACATCAACAAGACATCGACGATTCTACAAAACAAGGGTCTAGAATGTATAGGGGTCTGTTTTATAGAGGACAGTTAATTTTATATAGAAAAAAATTAGACGGAAAACATTTTTTGTTTGGTTTTGCATCCATTTATACAAAAATACTTCAATTTGAGTAACTAGGGATAAAAGTTCGGAAAAAGAAAAGGGCTGGGATATAACTATTACACCAGTAAGAAATCGAAGATTCTACAAAGCAAGGGGCTAGAATGTATACGGTATTATGTATGGCACTGTTAATTTTACATAGAACTATTAGACGGAAATCATATTTTATTTTGTTGTAGCATCCATTTGTAAAAAAACAACAACTTCAGTTTAAGATATAACGCATTGACTGATCATAGCAAATCACTACGAGTAACTAGGGATTAAAGTTTGGACAAATGAAAAAAGGCGGCTGGGGTGTATAGGGGCCATGTCATTTGACTTTTTACATATACATGGGAAAATTAAAACGTCAGAGTAAATAAATGTTGCCAAGTAAGAGTAGGGCTGGGGTCAAAAAAGTCCTCCAAACGGGTTTACATGTTTATTGTGAAATTAAAAAAAATGTAGTGCATTAACAGTATATCATGGTGACATCGTTTAAATTCGGCACTGCCGGCCATGATTTCCAGTTAGATCATTCAACATTGTTTTGTTTTAATGTTACATCAAGGCTGTTTCTGAAGCGTTATTCTAGGTCTTAGTTAGGCATGTAAGACAAACAATATGTGCACTAATTACAATTTGCCTCTCATCTACATACACTTTGTGAATGACCTTTGAAGTTATGAATGAAATCGGATCGCGGGATATGGAGAAGGAAATTGGAATAGTATTTTTGCCAGTATTGTGATTATGAGCATTTCAATTTATTTTGCAATTGAAATTACAATCCAGTAATAATTTCCCTATTTTAAAGGATTACCATTTATGATTTCCCTACTTTAAAGGATTGAAATAACCATTGATTATTTCACTTTTGCAATAAATTATAATTACCGTTTATTATTTCACTATTTTGATATATTGAAATAACCAATGATAATTTCACTATTTTGATGGAATGAAATTACCATTGATAATTTCACTGTTTTAATGGATTATAATTACCATTTATTATTTCACTAATTTTATGGATTAAAATTAACATTCATCATTTGATTATTTTAAAGACAATGGAAAGAGGAAAATTGCCTACGTAATTGATTACATAAAAAAAATAGTAAAAAACATTTGATTATCATTTATGGATTAAATAAGAATGATTGAATTCCAAATTTCATCAAACGTGACGTAACAATATTTTAAGCGGAATGGTGAAATCGAAATAGAATCCCCATTTTAAAAATAAATATCACGTACGCACTTCTTGATGACCATCATCTTGTCATTCCAGCGCTTTTAAGATGAACATAAGTCAGCATATATAACCAGTAAGGATTAAATTGAAATCAAACCGAAACTGATACATTATAAAATACATTACAGTTTTAAGCAGGAAAATTATATTAGTCTAACCTTGGTGCATAGGCGAAGTTTGAACACCCCTTTTCAGTATAGTATTTTGGTTTGTTTCAATAGATAACATTCTGGCAATAAGGGTGTATTGAGTATAAGCTCTAATAGTTCTGGTAGTACTGGTAGCCCGGATTTAATAAATATTCATACGCGTTCCTAATTTGATTGATCATTATATCGTTTGGTTTATTTTATGCAACAGTTTTAAAAATGACATAATACAATGTCCACAATATATTTTATTGTTTGATTTCTTGCTTATATAAAATACATGAACATATGCAAGTTTGATCACGCCGACACAAGCAGGGATATTTTTTTCTCATAAAGTTCGGCAAAGATTTAAGAAACCTGACATACTGCCTTTATACAGTGAAATTACCAACAATATTTCACTGATAAATGTCCATAGTTCATTGAAAACATAAAATTAGAACATATTGACATACTAGTTTATGTATAATGCAATATTCTATTCTATCTTCAGAAGACCTTTATAAGTTAGCATTGCAACACTCCAATACAAGATTGTTGGAAGATTTAGATCCACAGCTTATTATAGAAAGATTCGTCGAGATAGGATTCCTTCCCCACACTGTCATACGTGACATACAGGTACTGCCTATTGTGAACTACGGGCCATGACACTGATACTATTACACCTTCAACAAGTAGGAGTGATCTTAAATGCTCCTTTTAACTGTTTCTACGTTTCCATTCTTTTTCTTCAAAAAGCTCTATTAGCTGTCCTTTTTCCGACCGAAAACTGTTTCAAAAGACATAGCAATTAAAAAGCAGGATGTGGGAGGGTGGGTAACTTTTGCAATACATAGAAACACAATGGGTTATTAATTATTTTTCTGCGATTGGATGTGCAAACAGCTTCCCGAAACCCGGAACGCCTGAAAAAGGAAGTTGATAAAACGGAGTTCCTGTAATAATCATGTTACTGTAATAATGACGCAAATACATAAATAAAGGTATTTAGAAGCGGTGTCCTCCTTCAATAACCAGATTTGGTCTATTACTCGACAAATCCTATAATTGAAGATGAATAAAGTAAAAACTCAAACAAGTAAACTAGTTTATAGTATTAGAATTTAATTGGCCATGGCTTCCATAATATATGAATACAAACTGTGCAGTCATGAACGTCATTAAGTAATAGTATGTTCATATCACAGACCAGTTTATAATTGTCACTGCAAAATTGACCATGTGAACCCTTGGTACAGATGTGAACAAATATTTTAATCACTTTTTTTCGAAATGTCCACAAACAATGATCATTAAATGGTGCTGTGGCCGCGAATTATGCAAGAAAATGAATGATTCAAAATTTTTTTTCTTCCAGTTCCGAAAGTAAATACCTATTATTATTGTTGCTGTAAATAAGCAGATATTCTGCCCCACAGAAACAATTATACTTTTTTACTGTAATTTTCTATATGAATCGTCAAACCTGTAAATATTATACATTACATAAATGTTTATTTTGCATTTTCAAATTTAAAGTGGAAGACAAGGGGCCTGGACACCTTCCTTTGAGATTTTCTGAACTCTAAAAATAATGGTGAACCACATATACTTTAGATACCCAATCCGCCTATAACCTATAACAAAATCTACATTGAAATCCCCTGGCTGGAAATTATTGATTTATCTATAATGTTGAGTACAAACACTTAGCAAAAACGAAAACGAAACTTTACTGTCCATAAAATAGTTATTGGCAAAAAAAGAGTTCAAAATACTGCAATGATATTGATGTGAGTGTGTAGGTAGTTCATCCATTAACACATCTGTAACAATTCTGAACATTTGAAAAGTAATTTTGTACCCGTAATTTAAAAATAAAATGAACATGGGCCATAATAAAAAATAATATTTTTAACTGAATCTGAAATTGGCATTGGTGTTGTTTTTTTCGTGTATGGTTAAAGTTTGTTTTCAACCAAAATGAAATATTGGGACAAAATAATATTTGTTGTGTTCACCGTTAACAGCAATCGATACGTTTACGCGACGTGGAATAGAATTTATGTACCATTAGATAATCGGGGTTGGAATGTTGTTCGATTCTCTTACTAGAGCAGCTGCTAAATCATTGACATTCATTTTTTAACACTTACCGCTGACGCACACGTTTCCCGAGTTCATCCCAGATGTGTTCAATGGGATTCTTGTCGGGAGAAACGGCTGGTCATGGCAAAACATTTATGTTGTTAGCGACCAAATGTTTATGCACTACAATAGCAATACGAGGACACGCATTATCCTATTGGAACACGCCTGGTCCGTATCTTCTCGAAAACGGTATTGCTTCTGGAGTGAGAACTTCGTTGATGTAGCAAGCTGCATTAAAGTTTGCACGAATTAAAATCAACGTGTTTTTTTCTCCCTCCCATAATACGTCCCCATACCATCATGACAACCCCTCCAAATATATCCCTTTCCCAGACGCACTCCCTATAAAACCATATGGTGATATACGCATTGTCACCCATCGGCATGGCTCAGATTAAACCAAGTCTCATCGGAGAAAAGGTACTGTGTTTCATAGGAGGTGTCTTTTCATACCCATTTGTCCACGTTTCGTAAAGGTGAACATACTGCTTAAATAATTCACATATACGTGCATTTAATACAAATCACACTTTTTGGACAATGTAGTTTATTAAATAAAATATTCACAGCCAAAAGAAAACTAGCCAGTTTGCTCTTTTTAATGCAAAAATCTCGAAACGCTGTCCCTTGTTTTTCTTAGGAGGGCAATTGAAAACCTGTTTCAAATTTCAATACACAGTAACTGTCATGCAGATTCATATTCATAGCATTATTGATATCTTTGTTGTTGGTTTAAACATATTTTATTTCTCATATATTTCTAATTAACAATATCAGAAAAAGGATTAAAACGAAAGACTAGCTTATGATGTTCCTTTACTGGACGTTATTGTTGGTGTGGTTGTGAGTAAAGAACGGGCTTAAGGAAGTCGAAACAATAGTTTGATTCAAAATGAAGATTCTTACAACTGACGTCATTATAAAAATATTGTTTTGTTTAATCAAATAAATAAAATGCACAACAATGATTTCTTACATTCTGAATATTGCCATACATATAACTATTAACTATTTAAACCACATTTCTAGGAAGAGCGGAAGACCTCGGAAAAGAACAGAGCAATCATTGAAAAGGTAAAGAGCAAAGGTGCTGATGGATACATAACCTTTAAGAAGTGTTTGAATGATACAGGGCAGGGTAATCTAGCTGTTTATCTGACCGAAAATGAGAAACAGATAAAACAAGAAGAATCTTAAAAACAACACGTAAGTTCATCTCATGGATCTCAATAGGAAGAGCTACCGGTCTATATTGTTAGGAGTTGTTTTCCTGAAATGTATAATATAAGATCAATGTTTGAATGGACCAACGACAGTAGAGTTGTTGCCCTTGAGCCAATGAAAAAAGGATAATTATTGACTTGTTACTTATGTATCCCCTTTAATTCCATCCAGACCAAACTTGGTTAGAAGTAACATTAAGGCTTGGACGAGTATTTAAACCGACTTTATTGGATTAGATATGACAGAAGTGTGACCCTTGAATGTTTGAAAATAATGTTATTGACCAATACAACATAAGTTCTTTAACTGGCCATTTCGGGTTAGAACGGACAAAGTTATTGCCCTGGATTGGTTGAAATAGCTAATATTTGGTTTGTATAAACAGTGGCACTTGCATTTTTGGTCGGGTTATGACCAATCTTGATCAGAATAATATTGCATGAAAGCTTGGAAGAGATGTTAAACCAGCCATATTGGTATGACCTTTGATAAGAAATGCTGATTTAAAAAAAAACTATATTAAGAATTGACAATTTTCAAAATAATGTAAACTATACCGGGTCACGCTAAGTGACATTAATTTGGCAACATGCTTAACATTATAAGTATTTAATGACAATGCTAACTTAGTTAACGATATTGCTAGATTATTATCATAATTATATTATGTTTATATGTATAACAAACGTATGTGTTTGTCACAAAATACGATGCCTATTTTATTAGAAATTCTATTTTGATCCGATGAAGGAGCTAAGGCATGTTAGGAAATTCCTTTTCAATATATTTTTTAGACATACATGTATATCCTTTTGATAATACCGGCCCAGAGTATATTACATAAGCGTGACAGGCTGAAAAGAAAGTATTTGAAAATTTAGAAAAAAGTTCTTGAAATTTTGTATATAGGTCCAAGACTCCCTCCCATTCATGAAATGGTAATTTAGGATTGTTTTTTCATTTGAGGTATTTTAATGAAATTTGATGTCAAACGTGTCACTGCTACTAAATTAGACTTTTTTGCCTATGAATTTCAGTTTCCAGTAAGATATTTTGTTGAAAATATGTATAAACCTTTAACGTGATAATGAAGCTTGGGATTGGTTTTGAGAAAAAACAGGTCAAGGTCAGAAATCATACAAACGTTTGCTTTGTTAACACCATAGGTCTTTCGGTTTGTTTTATCCAAACTATTTTAAACTCGCCAATCATATTTATGATGATAACATTTTTGACTACGTATTGAACCAGTCAAATTTGACAAAATTTTGAACAAAAGACGGTTAAAGGCCTCTTGTTTTTAAAAATTTGGAAATGTATTTTTTAAAAGAATTAAGTATATAATCAAAATAATAAACATCAAATATTGCAAAAGTGGAAGATTTAATTTTATTATAATTAAGAGGGCCATTGGGGTGGGGGAAGGTTAACCATTTTCAGATGGAACGCATAGACTGTGATAAATAGTGCAGTACCAACTCCAAACCCAGAGAGGTTATAGGTACAGTAAGACTTTTACAAGACTATGATAGTTTTATCTAATACTGATTTTGCTGCGTTTGTGTAGTTTGAAAATGGAGATATCAAACATAAGCATTACAATACAGCTTAAATATTGAAGATGTGCAATCTAAAGATCATTGTTATATTTTATTTCTTGTATAATGTTTATTTCAACACTAGAATTTTCAGCTCTCTTGAGCCAAATGCTCCCAACTCTAGAGACACTAACTGGGCATTGTCTGTCATTTCAGTAAACCAGCTAGTACTACTTTTTCTATTTACTAAAGCGGTGATCTATGGGTAGAGCGTCCAGCTCACACAGGGGACGATCGTGGGTTTGATCCACGGCCAAGTCGTGTCAAAGACTTGAAAAATAGTACTAGATGCTTCTTCGATTGGCGTTAGTAGTTTTAGATATTGTTGGCCCGGTATCAGTGTAATATGACTGGGTGGGGTATAATGCCATGTTTCTCCGGCATACAGTGGGCAGCGCTCAGAATACTGTCTCAAGTAGACACTATCATAATATGATGAAAAAATGGTTACATCATACAACAGTTTCTGTTGGTAGGAATGCAACCGTCCAGGTTGGTATTTATTGTGATTACAGAGAAAACTGATGAAAACATGCAATGGAATTAGCGTTACATATGAAACTTGTTTTATTCTACTTTCAGATCCAGTGAACTGAGGAAATTTGGACTATTAAGACTGGAGGATCATCTTATTTCTATTAATTTCAATGAAATCTCTAATCAAAAGTTTACATGTACCTTTCAAAGACGAAGATTTAGATGTTGCTGTTCTTGAAGTTGCTAACCCTCAAAACATGCCAACACCTTTTGTATTAAGTAAAAACAGTATTGAACAAATACAAGTGTCAGAAGTATCTTTTATTGGATTCGGTCATCCAAACAAGCCTACGTTAGATCCCTGATGTTATTTATTATCTCAGTTTTCAAATGAAAGCTCATGCCTGGCTCAATCAATCAAAACCGCAACCATTACAGAAATGCAATACAGTGCAATGGCAAAAATCCAGATATAATAAATTATATAGTAGACTTGGGTTACCGCGAATATGACCAAGAATCGAAAATGGTTTTCAACTGCTTTTGGGAGCATAGTACGCCGAGTTCCTCTGCTTTAACCACCAAAAAATCAAAAGTTTACATGTACCTTTCAAAGACAAAGATTTAGATGTTGCTGTTCCTGAAGTTGCTAACCCTCAAAACATGCCAACACCTTTTGTATTAAGTAAAAACAGTATTGAACAAATACAAGTGTCAGAAGTATCTTTTATTGGATTCGGTCATCCAAACAAGCCTACGTTAGATCCCAGGTGTTATTTATTATCTCAGTTTTCAAATGAAAGCTCATGCCTGGCTCAATCAATCAACACCGCAACCATTACAGAAATGCAATACAGTGCAATGGCAAAAATCCAGATATAATAAATTATATAGTAGACTTGGGTTACCGCGAATATGACCAAGAATCGAAAATGGTTTTCAACTGCTTTTGGGAGCATAGTACGCCGAGTTCCTCTGCTTTAACCACCAAAAAGCCAAGAACTCTTTATGTTGTTGGTATGTTGACCTGTGGTTCCCCAGATTATTTCTTTGAGCTACCAAAACAAGAACAGGGACGGTTTTCAACGGAGCATATGTTTGAGATTTGAGCCCGGATTATGCATGTGTATCGTTCTATGTTAAACGTCAACCCAGAACTGGCACGTGATTTGTTTAGGGGATAAGTAATGCTGAATTGTATTGTATAAATTATATAATATAAAATATTTTACACATTCAGTATACATTCTAACTCTGCTGAGCTGGTTCTGTTAGCTCAGTTGTTAGAGTGTCTGACTATCTATCCTGGATAATCCAGCGGGTGTGAGTTTGAATCCCTGCCCAGTCAGTCTATATGATGAATGATTAACGACATTGCATCTCATTGTCATTCGTCTCTCACCGCTGATTCAAGTTAAAAAAGTTATTATAACTTTTATAGCTTTCTTCTGAATCCTTTTCATTTGTTATTTAGTGTGCATATTGAATGTATGACTACCATGTTTATTGTGAATAAAGTATTGATTAAGCGGTGTAATTATATATCCTCTACTAATAAAGAAGAGATAGTCATCATGATTTTCTTTTAAAGGAATACATCAAGAAAAAAAACGCAATATAAGCCTTAAAAAATAAAAAAAAAATTAAAATGGATTAAAAGCATCTCATTCTCATTAATAAATTAAATCTCAATGGTTTGGTATGTCAAATCCCCAGAAACGTGACAAAATCGTTATTTAAAGTGGAGTGTTAAACTTGAAACGAAATTCCATTCTTAAATTAGATAGCAGTTGAATACTTCTTGGCGACCTTAGGTCACCTTCACGTCGTCATTCAGACTATTTTTAAGATGAAACAATGTTACTACATGTAAACCTGTATAACGGATCAAATTGAAATCGTATTAAATACGTCAAATGTATGTTGCAATTTTAAGAGGGGAAAACATATCTCAGTTTTATCTCACGCAGCCCAAGTAAGAAAATCCCTTTCAATATAATATTTTGGTATGTTAAAATAGATATCCTACTGGCAACACAGGGTGAGTGAGTATATATAGGCATGGTTATTGGGGAAAAATATGTTTTTTGCCAATTTTATAATTTTGAAAAATCCTTATATATTCCCTTTAAATAAATAAGTGCTTATTATTATTTTCATTAGTGTTGTTCCTATGTAATAATATGTTACCTCATGTCTCTTCAGTCATGTTAAAACGGTAGGAATACAAAAGAGGACACGGAACACTATTTCATGCAATGTCCTTTTTTAAATGATCGACTTCGTCTTTTACGCGCGACACGTCACCTTCATCGTTTCAGTGTCAACACCTTGTTACATGGGAATGATAATATCTTAGATGATGAAAATATTTTTATATTTAATAATCACTAAACTTGGATATAAAGACATTTATCGTTTTGATAAATAATAGATCGTATTAAGTTGTAGTATTTACCTCACAGTGTGTCAAAATAATGTTGTTGTTTTATAGCGTAAATGTCTGTATATAGCAATTATTATAAGTAGAGGTAATAAACTCTATTTTTCACTATAATTATACAATATTATGCCAGATATAAGTTTTAAAAGATAATTCATCATAAAAAGATGAATGATACAATTATAATCAATGATTTAAATATAATTCATGAATCATGAATCGGACACCATTTTTAAATAGGTGTTTTCCTCAATATACAGGAGAGTGCACTGCGACAAAGATTCTTTCTAGCGATAGGCTTTGGGAAGATTTGTGTTTGAAACTCGTAGGAATAATCATTGTGTTGGAACTAGGGATTGTTTCATGCACACTAATTTAGTCCGATGCTTTTAGTTTGAAACCGTATTCCAACATAACAGGTTAGTTTTGTGCTAGAACTGGATTTTTATCTTAGTTCGAAGATTTAGGTTTTGAACGGTCTCCAAACGTATATCCAAAAGTGTATATTTAAGCTGGAACTGATCATTGTTCTAAGCATACAGTTTTGTTATTAGTTTGAAACCGTCTTCAAACATATAGGTGTACTTTTATGCTGGAACTGAACAGTGTTCCAGACATTAGCTTTGGTTTAAGTTTGAAATAAGTCTCAAACGTATGCTGTCCAGACACGTTGTCTGAACAGCTTGTCTCATTATTAAAATAGTGTTGAACAACAGTTAGTTCAACTCTACAGGGTTTGAAACATTATACTGTATATAGTTGATTGGTATGATCCTTTGTCTGTATGATTTCTAAATATTAGAATTATGTTATTATCTTTATTTTGTTTGAAGTTTACTTATCATGAGGCAAGAAGCGTGAGGATAATTTATATATATTATATAGTTTGAACAAAATTGTTTAACATAGTTTCAAGCTAGGCGGTTTCACAGCTTAATCCAGTGAAGACAAAGTCGCCTTAAAGAAGACCCCGTTTTAAGTTCAAGATACTTACACCAACATCTTGACACAGTGGAGCACCTTATTTAAGGTCGGCATATGATGCGTATAATTAAACAATGTCCCCCATTTCATTTTCTTCTTTCTTCCTATATGGTTATGTTTTATTGCCTTCTTGATTGTTTTATGCAAATAATTTGTTGTTAGCAAGTGCCGATTTTAATATGGATGATAACTTGTGGCCCAACCCTTTTGCTAGTTCATACATACAAAAAAGCAATGATATATGTTTAAAAGCAAATCAAACCCGTGTGGCTCCAGCAAATCTTATGTATAAAACGTTATATAACCTTGCTCCGTCGTATCTTAGCGATGCATTCCCGTATGGTTACGAAAAAGAATAGAATCACTGTCGATCTCTACAGCGGGGTAGGAATCGTCTGAATGGTTGTCGTGATAATTTTATCATTTTTTGGCATGTTCATTATTGTGGTTAAATTACCAACCACTGTGTGGTTCCAGGGAGCAATATGAGTGATGGCAACAATAGGATCACTGTTGCTCACGCATGTCGTAAGCAGCGACAATTTCCGTAAAACTATAGAATTTGTTGAAACTTTGCAGTTCAAGGTTCATTCTTCATATTCATTTGTTGATATGATTTTTTTAATCTGTATGTTAATTTGTTGATTTTTGTACATGTAGAGTGAATTTGGAATCTTCCTTCCTGTTGGCTTCGAATAACCTACGTGTTGATACACCGTTAAACCCCATTTATTCATTCATTTAAAGTAAATCAAATATCAGTGTAGTAGTTGTATGCTGACATTGTCGTGTAAGGGGCTCCAAAAGGGTAATTTCTGATGTCTATACACTATATGACATTTAATATTTAATTATGTTATAAATGTTTGATTGTTAGTACATTTATGACTTTATGGGTTAAACTGTATGATATAAATTGTATAAATGTGTTCATAGAATAGAACAGAACATCAATGTTATTTGACTTGTATATAGTATATCGTCATATATCAAATATATACAAAATAAAATGTAATCACGGAACGTAGATATTGCAATTATAACGTAAAAACCAGGTTATTAATGAAGATGAAATAAACATAAGTAATTTGTTAGTGACGCTTTTACTGATAAAACTTTTTTAATAAAATTAAATTTATTTTTTCTCTTATCAAACTTTAGTAATTTCATAAACTTGCACATGCTTGTTTTTTGTAGAAAAAAATATCTATGCATTTCTTTCGGATATCAGTAACAAGGACATATTAAAAGGAAATTCATCTTCCGAGTCTTCATAGTATTACAATGTTGGCAATAACGTTAATTTCTAGGAACCCTATTTCTGGCATAACGGCATGTTTGAATTCTTAAATATGAGCTGATAACGAATTTTGCAAATGTATGTTTTTTTAAGTCTCCAGATAGCATATCTAGATATTGCAACATTCACTTTTATATTACGATATAATTCCAAAACAGCACTTTTTACTATATTACTATGCCATTCTTGAAGGAAACTATCACTTAATAAATGAATAAATGACCTAGTGAAACATATTATACAATTGTTATATTATACAAATAGATATACAAATCCATAAGTCATGTTTGATAACATATGTATTATGTTTCTGAAACATTTTTATCTTTTGTCTGCTTTCTTATTTTAAAGTAAATTTCCTGTTGTATTCCCCAGAAGTTATTTTTATATAAATTTCACACGTGACCACATTTAAAATATTATTGCACATACGTTTTATATGACAATTTTATGGTATTAAATTAATAACCTTTTCAATGCATTATTTTTGTTTTAAAACAAACTACTTTTGTAATTGAGTGAGAAGAATGCGATAATTTCAACAAAACCAGATCTTTAGGAAGATGTTTAGTATTGCTTTGTTACAACTGTTGCTTTATTACCAGTGCAACTGGGTTTGCAATACAGTTATTGCTTTACTGCATATATTGCGTCAATATCACTGTAACAGTAATATTACTTTTTTAACATTTATATCTAAGTGAATGTTGCGGTGCAGCAATGATATGAATACAGTACCAATAATACACTTAAGTTTCATCACATGGCTGTACCGTGTTGATGAAGATTATAAATCATCTAGTTCTTAGTTTCATAATATAAAACGTGTCCATTACCACATATATTGCATATTTATGTTTTAAGTGTAAATTATCAAAAATGTGCTGCAGCAATGTGCCTAATAATTGAGAAAAAGTAATTATTTCACAATTGTACATGGGTGTGTTTGCAAAACATATTGTCACATAGAATTGCTACAACTATTCTATGGTCGTAGGTACGAGTCCCGCTCGCTCCAAAAACTTTATGTGAGAAAGTTTCCAGTTACTTGCGGAAGGACGGTGGTTCTACTCAGTCTGACTCAGTCTGACTCAGTCTGAGGTCTTCCTCCACCAGTAAAACTTGATATGCCATATATAACCTGAAATGTGTTGAAAATGGCGTTAAACCCCATTCAAAAAAAAAATACAACTATTCTGACTGGAAAGGACTTCGGATATACCATTATATGACATATATGCATTTTAACCGTGCATATCGGCAAATTGCGTACGTCTTTTTGGGTCTAAACAGCGCAATAAATGGAGGAAAAATGTCATCTCTTTGTCTTTATCCTCTCCTGTTGACCAGACGTTAATACTGTTGATCTATATGCACTCCATTTGAGCTATACATCGCTTAGCAACATGGTGACATATCAGCATCCGGATATCCTTTGTATAGACCGTTGAACAGAATACAGAATATAATTGTTGCTACATATAATGACAATGCAACCCATCCAACCTTGCGTTTCCATGACAATATGTTTATATTTTTCATTAACTGTACACCAATTAAAAGTCCTGAAAATATATAAAAAAAATTAAATATGAAACAAAATAGAAATGTATAAGATATATATGTAAACTGTAGTTCAGTAAAAAGACACTAGCAAAAATATTGTAACGTGCACCGAGCGGATTGTGCACACAACTACTAATAAATATGATATATAAGAATTTTCCTTGGACTACTTGCCGTTTGATTAAAGATAAATGGTGAAATAATTTTCCTCAAGCTACTTTGCTTTATGATTAGATGACAAATGATTGAACAAATGATTCGTGTTTAAAAAAAGAATAATCACGTACAATTAACTTTACATATAAAACCAAATTATAAAGGTTTCGAACTAACGTTTCAAAACAACGTTTCGCACAACACTATGCTCAGAACTCTGTTTTAAATAAATAAAACTAGTTCTGCATCACTCCAAACAAATGCCCAGGACTCTGTTTTAAATAAATAAAACTAGTCCTGCAGCACTCCAAACAAATGCCCAGGACTCTGTTTTAAATAAATAAAACTAGTCCTGCAGCACTCCAAACAAATGCCCAGGACTCTGTTTTAAATAAATAAAACTAGTCATGCAGCACACCAAACAAATGCCCAGGACTCTGTTTTAAATAAATAAAACTAGTCCTGCAGCACACCAAACTCGAAACTCCGAGCTGCACCAAAGTATCAGACTTACGTCTTAAACACTTGCTCAGGACTTTGTTTTAACTAAATAAAACTAGTTCTGCAGCAATGTTCCAAGCCTGTCCCAACACCTGTCTGAGGCAAACAATGGTACCCAGCAGACTACGACCCGTAGCACTGTTCACAAGTTTCAGAGGGTTCTGCAACTCTGAGTTGAAAACTGCACTTCTGGGAATCCCGCGTTCACTTGTTACCTCGGTCCAAAGTCCCAGCCTGTATTACCAAATAATAATAATTAATTAATAAATTAATAATGCAAAGTCTTCTTGCAGCTCCTTCTCCGTCGAGCTGTACCATCAGACTGACAATAATACAGGCGGTCAGCTGGTTATATAGCAGAAGTCACATGACCTAGTCACATGGCTTCAATCGGGCATCCTTAGTGTTGTACGACCACATAATGACTTTCGAGATAATGCGATTCAATTGAATTACCATCCTTAATCAAATTCAATAAGCGTCTACCTGACAGTTTATTTACTACGTTTTCTGTACGTTTATTAATGTAACTTAATTAACAATAAGGAATACTTAGACTATTCATATATAAAAGGTAAATATAAAGTTACCTACCAACAGAAAAGTATAGCGGCGTAACAAAATACAC
The DNA here is from genome assembly GCA_029582155.1 of Panopea generosa. Taxonomy (NCBI): domain Eukaryota; kingdom Metazoa; phylum Mollusca; class Bivalvia; order Adapedonta; family Hiatellidae; genus Panopea; species Panopea generosa. Next base: position 47,574,202 of record CM055905.1, read on the forward strand.
CGATGTTATGGATTTCTATATGTGCAAGGCGTTTTTCGTCACATTACCCACGCCTCCGACTACAAGCGTCCCGCTTGATCATAAAACCATATTTATCATCCATAAAACATACACTCAATTTTAATAGATAATACAAAATAGAAAAATATCGGCATATTCATCGAACACAATAATTTGTCCAGAACATATATATTTGTTCATGTAAAACTTCCAAAAATAGCTAAACAGATCTCATTATGTTTTTACAAAATTATGGGGAAATGGTCCATAAACAACATATTCTTGCAAACTACATGTATATCAAACACGATTAAAAGTCTCTGTTTCCTTAATTACTTCATCAATTTATCTATGCTTCATAATAGTTCCTATATTTCCAGAACTAAATCCTTTTTTAACCTCGGAAGAGTGTTTTATGCTTCCTGCATCATGCTTAACGTCAGCCCTTCTGGTCGTTTTTCTAGTTTCGCTTCTTTTACTTTTATTGAATTCAATCAAACTTCCAGTTTCAAACACATGTTTGGAATTAACGCTCTGGTCCCTGGGGCGAATCTTTATCTCTGTTTGTCTGCGAAACTTTTCATTTTTTCCAGGTCGGCTATTTGGATCACAACTCGTTCCAGCCTCCTCAAATGTATTTGTTTCACATTTTACATATAATTCAGAGCTAGTATCTACACTATCTTGAGCAGACATCACAGTCTTGAAAGGTGCTCGGACTGGCACTGAAGCTGGTGTCATTTTACATAATATTTCTGTTGCATTAGTTTCATGCTCCTGCAGTGTTATAGTTTGGTCCAGCCTTTGCTTTACTCCGTGCTTCCTTTTCAAATGTCTCCACAGATATGCACTCTTTTTAAAAGTTACATTACATTCCACACATGTTGGTCTGTCTTCCATGCACTTAAGCTTTTCTAATTTAGCTTTGCAAATGCTTTTGTTTTTGTATACTGTGTTAATAGATTCTCCCTGGTTTTGCATAAGAATAGATACCTCAGACCTTGAAGGTAAAACGACCTGATCAACAACATTTACTCCGTAACATCTTAATCTTCCAGCTAGTTTTAACTTACATGACTTGCCTTTAATAGTTAATGTGTTGTTAGATAAATCAAGTTTACAATCTTGAGTTTGCAAAAAGTCTAAACCAAGTAAAACACCAAACAATATCTGCAACCACAATGTCACTGACACATTGCACACCACATATATCTATGCATGCTGAAGTTTTGCCCTTGATATTGATTGGATCTCCTGATGCTGACAAGATTTGTGTTCTAAACGGTTTCAGCTCACTAGAACAAGGTCTAATAATATCCCAAACTCTTGTAGAAATTATTGTGAGAGTTGCTCCAGTATCGATCAAACATTCTGTCAATATATTATTAATTTTGGTGTCAACATAAAGACCTGAACCAGCAGCTGCAATATGTTGTTCATCATTAGATGAACTAGGATTGGATTTGGTGTTCGCATTCGGAAGTTTAGGACAATTAGGTTTAATATGATCTTCGGATCCGCAATTAAAACATTTTCTTTTTCTCGTGACTTCAACCCGAGAGTTCTGTCAGCCATGCTGATATCTTCTACTTTGGTTGGTTTTTGCCTCCTGTGGTTCCGAAACCGTCCTCTCATGAGACCATGATTGGAATGCCTTGCTGAGCTCTGAAACTATGTTCTTGAGACCTTGTAATTCTTCTCTTAATTCTGTCTCTTTATCTGAAGTTGATCTCAAATATCATTGCCCTTCCATTTGCTTCCTTTCAGCACGATTATACGCTTCAAGTTCGACTGCATGCCGAACAGCATCATTTAAATTTAACGGCCTAGCTTGTTTGATACGAAGTCCCATGTCTGAGCTTATAAGAGAGTCCATAAACTGCTCTTTTGCTAGAGTTTCCCGAACATCAGTTGGTGCTGCTGGATAGGCTAAGTTCGTTAGCCGTCTGACATCCTGACCAAGTTCAGACAGAGTTTTTGACGCTTTGCTTCCTCTCACGCAACTGAGCACGGTATAATTCAGTTTGATTAGGTAGGGCAAATCTTTCTTCTAAAGACCGTACCAGTTCGTTATAGTCATTAGCATCTGAACTTAAATTTCCGAAAACACCCTGAGCTTTTCCTCTAAGTGATACAGCCAAATAAAGTCCTTTCTGTTCTTCTGTCCAAAATTTATTTTTGAACAAGCATCAACATGAGCTTTATAGTCCAGCCAACTGCCCGAACCATCAAACGTTGCTGGTTTGACTTTTACTCCATAACCATTCCCTGAGCTAGGTTTCGAACTACCAGGTTCTGCACCTACTTCGTGTTTTGGTGTTGAACATGTCTGTTTCGGGTCAGACTTCTTTCGTTTTGTAACAAAACGGTCAGGTTCCTTGACGAGTGTTGTCTCAAACTCATCATATTCCTTTTTAATGGGACTGCACCAGGGCGGAATCCTGAAGCCAACACCAATCTCTGTCTTCAAACATTTCTTTAAACCTTGTCCACCCTCCATCTTTGATACCTTTTTCAATGCTGAATGCTCCGTCCTTCATTTGTAAACATGCCCAATTCCATGTTTTCTATCTGTCGTTCAAGAAATGATATTTCAGTCTGAACCTTACTCATTTCGTTTTGCCGTCTCAACTCCTGCAAACGTTCATCTAAACTTTGCATCCTACTATTAACTTCCTGACTATCATCCATATTGGGCATTCCAAAACAAAGTTAATTATTTGTTTTGCCATACCAGGCAAAACATAACATCTTTTGCTCTTTGGAGACTTTTTTCTGTTCCAATATGTCCAATATGAACTATGTGTAGGGATTTGAATGAAGATAAGAATTAAAGGGCTAATATTTATAGGGGCCCTGTCAGGAGACTTAAAATTTTACATACATATACTATGAGAAAACAGTAAATTCTCATATTTTCATCCATTTTGGGCAAAATAATCATTCAATTTGAGTTCTGAAGCATCATCTGATCATAGAAAATAAGATTTGGTTTAATAAAGAGAATTGACTTTCCATAAGTGGCTAGGGTGGGTCAAAAATGAATTAGAATAGACATTTTTTTAAAAAATCTTCTTCTCATCATTCCATTAAATGTTTTGAATTTTACTCAGGATTGCAGTTAGGGACTTGAACGGCTTGCACGAAGGCTCACTCGTTCACAGTTTTACCCATCATGTCGTCTTTAACTTCTTGTCAGACTATGATGATACTGATTTACCAATGAGCTCATTTACTACATCATCATATATAAACAGCCCCATTTGTTTGTTACAGATTTGTTTATTGAATGATTATCAAAAATAAAAATAAAAAAAAAGACAGATCTAAAGACTGACAAATTAGAAAATAACCATATTTGAATATTTTTTTTCTAATTCAAATATGGTAATATCCAATTTGTAGTTGACGATTTCATAACTGTATACAGTTTTGATTCTTGTTTTTATTGTATACCATAAACCAACACAATCATAAATGACCTATCAAACATGTGACCATAGCTGCTATGTTAGTTGCAACAAAGTATTCCATATAATGTAGCTACGAGCATAAAGTCATATAAAACAAAATATTTGAAAGACAGATGCAATTTATTTTATAATAAACCAAACAACATATTTGATATCTTCATCGCTATAGATAATATTTTAAATGTAGCAGGCATACTAGAAGTTCTGATTTTATAGCAAATGTATAATAAAAGAAAACAAAAACATTCCTATAATAGCGTAACGTTAATAAAAATCCTGATTTTCGAGAACGACGAAAGAGGTGAGAACAAAAATTGGCTTCAAGCTTTTCTGTTATTAATATAAATACTTCCAAATCGAACGTCAATCTGAAATCGTAGTATTGAGACCACAATGTCAATTTCTCCCTGCATTTTACCAACAAACTTTATCGCTGTTTTGGACGCTAAAGGGACTACATTTTTATCGTCGCTATACTAATGCGCAGTAATCTTCTGCATTTCATGTCATTTTAGTGGAAATTGTAAGTATTTTGATCTCTGTTTGATATATCAATTATTGCAACAATATCAAATTTGGATCTCTACATCCTCTGCTATGACAATTGCGTTTTGAAACTTTTGGAACTATTTAATTGGTCGGAGGAAATGAAATAGTGGTCATCAGTATAACGAAGGTTATAGAACACAACTGTACGTCACGAGATAGCCGTAAAATTTTCTACACTTGCCTTCCAATAAGTGCAAACAATTTTGGAAAAGTATAATAGCGTTAGGACAGTGACCTTAACAGTAAAACCGTACGTTTTTATAATACAAGAGAAAAACTCAGGAAAAAATCGAATGGAGCGCGTGTCCAGTGGTAGAGCATGATCGGAGTGTCGTGGGTTCGATAATCCTCTACGGCTATATGTAGTGTCATTGAGCAAGGCGTTTTTTCCGCCTATGCTAAGTTCTGGTTCTGTCCAGGAAAACATCTAACATCTGTCTAAGTTGATATAACTTGTTTCACAATTGAAGTAAAATAAATAAGTTTAAACTAAATTTTAAACAGAAAACAATAACCCTCTATATTTAGATATAGTAACATAGTCCCGTGAACTCAGTGAGCTTCAAAGCAAATAATGGCTTCGTACGTAAACATAGCTATCCATTTGCAAAGGTGCTTTAATAAATTTGTCGCATTTTCCAAATATTTTGTAACGTTTACCATAAAAAGACATAAAAAACAAGAACGAAGTATACATGGATGAGTATACAGATGAACGTAATTTTCAACTTATTTTCTACGTGTTTGTCTTCTTTCCATACGAGATAAACAGCTTAGCTATGCCATAACATTTCTTTGATTTTTATGTATAATAAATTATATTCTCTTTTTTTTTATTTCACAGGCAAGACAAATTCTCCATTCATGAACATACACAAGACACGTAATTACTGCATTGCCTTACAGGGTTGACACACCGTTTCCATTATCTAAAACTTTTCATCGAAATAAATATTTGACATGCAGTCTTTAGTGTGATAATGTTGACAATATCATTATTAACCTGACGGGAGTTGCATTGGACTTGTAGTTTGAATAAAACCATCATCTGCCATTATGGCCACTGTCCAACAAACACTGAGGAACCCACCTTGCAGAAACTGGGTCAAAAGTGGCCTAGCTCTCACGTTTACAAGGGATGGGCTTCAGAGTTTTGTTGATGATGTTGTACAAGACTTTCAGCAACACTGTGTGAATGATATATGGGCAAGGAAGGGTTTGCCAGTAAGAACAGTATGCAATGTGTGCACAACACGAAATGTTCTCCCATGTCCAACACAGGGAACATGTACACTCAGGAGTGGAGTGTGCAATTACCATGACAACAATGATCCACAAAAGAAACACAGACCATGTCCAAGTGGCATATGCAATGATCTCCAGAATATCATCTATAACAGTCACAGGTTCAGCACACCCTCATGGGATAACACGAACGCCCAACTCTGGTGCAGAAACAGTTGGGAGATAGCAAAATGTTTTATGCCTGCCGGTGGAAATAGTACCGTGACCTCTGCAGTACAAACAGACTTTGCAGGACTGGTCAGTGTGGTGATAAACCTCGAGGATTTCCAGAACATCGTAGCAGATAACTTGTCTCAACAAAACAACTTATTTTGCCAGGTATTATCTATAACTTATAACAACCGATTATCAGCAATCCTTGCTCTAATTAACTATTCTTGTGACGTTTCGTGTCATTGACATTTAATAAATCTGACTCAAACACAGCTTTGATTCATATCAAAATGTGGCTAAAATATTGTATAATTTTCATAAAATTAACAATTACTTTTGAAACAAATTTTCAGGAGAAAGTATTAGATCAACATAGAATCGACAAACTCTTTTCGTCAATGTGTTCTATATCGTTACAGCCCGTTTTTTACAATAATAATATTCACAAAATTTACAGAATTAATGTTTATGCCATTTTGTATGCAAACTATTCCAGCCGTTGTTATAATAAATAAGGACTTCCAAAATAAAAAAAGGAATTTCCAAAATGTCCGCTTTCCGTGAAAAGTGCTAGAACTGAAAAAAATCACACATTTTTGCATTTATATTATAACATATACCAGTACCTGAGGAATATTGCATTGTAAATTGATTTGAGTAAGCCAATGCAAATTCATTTGATTTCATAGTAGAACAATCAACTGTTAAGACGAATAATCCTCTGTGAAAGACGAACAATCCCATGTAAAAAATTAAGCATTTATTTCGCAACTGCCATACTGTAATATACGAACATTCCTTTGTGGCATTATGAATGTGGGTCGTTTCCGTTTATATAAAAGCGACCATTCGTCTGTAAATATAATTATATATTGACCAGAGTTGTCTGCATTTATTTAAACTGAAAAAATAACGACCACTTGTCTTAAAATTGCACCATTTGACATTACAGAAACAATGTCCTCCCATGATGTACAGAAATGTGTTTTCACAAACAAACATTCCTCAAAATATATTTATGAATTAAACGTGTCTTGTAAGAGTAGTTAAAAACAGACACTATCTATTTTACACAATCCTAAATTTTAAGTAATATATAACCGATATGCAGTGAAGTTAAGTAAACTAGTAAACGTTCATTAAATTGTTTAATCATACAAAAGTATGAAAAAAAACAGTATTAATGGTTATGATTTTTTACATCAAACTAATGCTTTGTGTGGTAATGCAAATTAGGAAGAGTCGATTCTGCCTACAATAAAGTTTGATTCACGCGTAATTAATATTAATGAAACAATACGCTGTTCCATTCAAAATAAATTGCATATATTCTTATACTTTAAGTGCCCGTTGTCCTAATCTTCGTAAGGATTTTGCGTACGAAAAAAAGAGGTGAAACCTACAGATGTTTCATTAACGCAAATACAATTTTTAAAATCGAACATTATTTACAGGGCTTTCGAAAGTAATTTTGATAATATAAGTGAAACACTAAAATGATTTTTGTATTTGTTTAATTAACGCTTATGTTTTTTTAATTTGCTAAATATAGTAAAACGGGCTTTCTGTTAGTAAATTTGTGGAAAAATGTATTGATATTAGTTTTATTGATAAAAAAAAGATACATAAATCGTATTTCACAATTAAAATATATTTTTCCCTGATACATGGTTTTTCTTAAACGTTAGTTTGTTTTCGTTAAAACAATCTTTGACTTTGTGTTTTTTATAAGAATATGTATACTTATTTTGTTGAGCATATTCTTTTAAATGGTCCGTTCTTGTTTTTCAAGATATTCTTTAAAGATATAAAACATAATTTTGTTCACAAGACAACAAAAATGTTTCTTTCAAAAATGCCCAAATTTATTCTTATATATTTATTTCTAGAGTTGACTATTAATTCCTGATTGTTTTAGTCTGTGACATTTGCTATACAGTTAACCGAACATTAACATACAAAAGACAAGCCTGTAAAACTGTTTCATTCCCATGCTTAATTTTCCCTTTCCATGATTTGAATTCAAATGAAAACAATATGTCATTACCAATTAGTTACATGAAGATTGTTATATGGTTATGTTAGATAAAGGTATATGCTCGAAAATTCAGTTAAAAACATATTTATGAGTTATAAGATGAAATTGATAATACAATAAGCATTCTGGCGCTATTTAGTTTCTAAGATTATGACTACGTCAAAAAATGGGAATCATTGTAAAAATCGATAACACAAATGTTAAATTTTAAATAAAAAAGCATTATGAACTTAGTTTTTACTTACATGTTCTTAAAATAAGAAAACTTTTTTACCCTATACTATACACTTTTTCTACGATCATTAGAAAAATATATGAAACATAAAATTCGGCATAATTAAAATTTTTATTTAAATAAAGATGTCTGTCTGTCTATCGTTTTTTTCTTATAACTGCATAGTCTAATGTGAAATGTTTTTTGGTGTGATTTGTTTTTGCTAACATGACGAAAAATGCTTTTGTTTTATTAAACTCTGTAACATTGTGTCGGGCCCAAAACAGTAAACTTTTAAGGTAAACTTTAAAAAGTATTCTTTTTATTTTAGGAAGCACTGGAAAGCAAATTGTAAGCATAATTAATGAGGCATATGAATCCATCATATTAATTATGAATTTCATGCTCCTGGGTCTCACGGTTTGACCCTTGGGCGAGTCCTACTTTAAGAGAAAACAATGTGATTTGCTGATGCAGATATGACATTCAAAATCCATTTTTGGATTTTTGCCGCTTCCCGAAGGACAAAAGTTGCAAAATATAGCTTAATGTCATCATGGATAATCAGGTGACCGTTAAGGGCCATTGACCATGGCCAGTGTACAATGTTGCACTTTAATACATTTAATTTCTACATATACAATGTACCTATATTTCACATTAAGCTAGATTTTTAATAAGTTCTGATTCTTTTCTCATAAGCCGGGTCCGATTAACTCAGTCGGTAACGCGTCTGACTATCAATCCAGGGGTCGTGAGTTCGAATCCCCGCCCGGCATCAGTTTTCGTGACGATCGATATACGACATTGTATCTCACCTCTGAATCAAGTGGGAAAGTTATCAGTTCTCTGCGGCAATGGGATGTGCTCAAGCATTTGTTATTCTTACAGGATACCAGAAAACAATGGTTAGGTTAACTGTTCGTCTGTAAGCTCTCGATGGCATAACAATTACGCTAAATATTCAATTAATCTTATCTCATTGTCTGTAGAAGTTTAGGAAGGCCAGAGGAACGATAGATGTAACCATATTGCTTCATTTTCAGCAGCAATATATAGTATGCTCTCCGTCTAAAAAGGAGTATGTATGAGGGGGGGGGGGGGGGGAGGGGGTCCGGGGGGGGGGGGGCGGTTGAAACCATAATGTCTTAAAAAATTAAATCATTTTTAAAATGGACAAAAAGCATCTCATTTAATTGATAAATAACATCCGAACGGGTTGGCATGTCAAATCCACCCAAACCAAGCATAACCGATCTTAAATTTCGAGTGGTAAAATTGAAACAAAATCCCAATTCTAAAAACAGACAACACCTAAATACTGCATGACGACCGTAGTATCGTCATTCGCGTGTACCTTTAATGAATTTCTATATAGTTTAATGACATTGGGTCTTTTAAAAGCACAAATGAAAATAAAAAAAGTACATTATTTTTAATCTGAAATGGATTTATCTTAGAAAAAACATAAGTTAATTATATGTATAGAAATACAAAACAGCGTTAGTACGTATGTCCGGCCATCAATCCGTCCGTTACATTCACGATGATTAAATGCATATTTGCTGATTAGTGTTCGTAGTCTTGTTAAGGTTTGAATAATATTAGTCGTTTATAATTACAAGTCTGTCGTCCGTCCGTTAACTTTACTTTCATATACATTATAACACCTCTTGTGTCATTAGATATTCGATTTAAGCGGAATATGATGATAATTCCGAGGTATTTTTGTAGAAGCAATTGATTAATAAAATGTAACTCGTTGTCAAATGAAATTTGGAATTAAATAATTAAAAAATGAATATAAAAACATACGTGCACTGCTTATGAGACATACAGAAAATATAACCACAATTTTCTTAATTCCATATTTAAATTTGCTCATTTATACAGTATATGCCACTTTCTTTTTTAAAAAGACGATAACAAGTTAGAAATCACTGTATTTTATATAATGTATATTAAACACAAACTAATACGCCTCTAAAAGACTGCTTTATGTAATCATTTCAAATTTACTGGCACACACATACGAAGGGCAGTGTAATCATCCTATCTGAGTTTTCATTGTTTACTTTCATGAAGAAATGTGTAATGCCAAGTTGTTTGGCGGAATACATGAATTAATTATTAGCTTGAATGTCGTCTTAAATAAAGATAATCTCATAATTATAAAGTATTGCATCACAAAACAAGTCATTTATGACGGATATGTAACAACCACGACAATACGAAATTACATCCAAAATGTTATTCGACTCCATATCGATGCTGAATCTGATCACAAAAGACATTGTCTTTTAATAATAAAGGGATCGGCTTTATTAATTTACTGGGTATTTGTCGAGATTACAATAGTGTCGCATCAGTTCTAAAATATTTTAGAAATTAAGATTGGAGTATAATTTATAATAAATACAAAACTGCTATTCAGAATTTTGTATTAGATTATTATTATAAAATTGTGTCTCAAACCTGAGCATTTGTACAAATACGCCGACAATATTTGATTGTATACACTCACAATTTTACTACTCTCAAACTGGACATGTACTTACTGTCAATTTGATATAATGATGGAATTATTTTCTAAAGGCGCTGCATACAGAGTAACATCGTTTACTTAAGTACCTTATTTTGATGCTTACCGTTGTCAATCGATTTCTGGCATATATTTGTGACCGTGCATTCTTTAAGAATGCTTATTTTGACAAAGTATTAATGTGGACTGGTCAAGAAGTCATTACCGGTTCATTTTAATGCATTCGATTCAGTGATACTGTGTTCAGAAAAATAGAAGGTATTCGTATGATTACCAATGGTGCCCTATTTGTCGTTGACTGATCTTATGTTGCTACGGGGGATTCCATTATGCGCCATTCTCAAAATACACAGACTGATATCATTACTATTATCAAAGTGTTATACTGGAACTGAGCACTGTTCCAAGTATATAGTTTTGGTTTGAGTTTCGAAACAATTCTAAAACATATGTTGTTCAGACATATCGTCTGAACAGCTGGACTTGCCATATAAAATAGTGTTGAACAACAGTTAGTCCAACACTATAAGTGTTTGAAACATTAAATTATATATATAATTGGTTTGATAATTTGTTTGTATGATTTCTAAATATTAAAATCATTTTATTTTTGTTTGAAGTTGAAGAATCATGAGGCTTGAAGACTGAGGCAAATTTATAAACTACTACAGTTTGAACAATATTGTTTAACATAATATCGAGCTAATCGAGTTAAGACAAAGTCGTCTAACAGAAGATGCCATTTTAAGTTCAAGACTCTTACACCAACATCTTGACACTATTAATAATGTTTTATAAATACAAAGTAAATTTTCCTTATATTGTTGTGCTCAGCACTACATTATACAGTATTTACATTTACAAACGTATTCTTTTGACAAGAGGACACGACTCAGTTTGGAGTTTAATATCTTTATTTAATTACTAAAACAGAATTTTATTATCATAACTTACCCAAGTTGTATTTTTCAATTTAATCACATTTCTCCTCACATTTGCAACTGCAACATCAATTAAAAACTATTTGCGACATTGTTCGTCATTACCTGACATTGAGGGTAATGTAGTTTACAAGTTTCGTAATATTGTAATATTGTGACTTTTACCTTTATTTGCTAAACAAACCAAAAAGTTTATCAAAATATTCTTTGATTCTGCACTGTTCTGCATGTTTGGTGGTTGGCACCTTTTACTGTTGACCATGCTTTCCATTTTATTGTGCGAGGATCGAAGGAAAGGAGACGCAATGATGGTACTTTCCTTCTAAAGTATTGAACTGACGGCGACGTTTGATACGTGTTATTAACTCTAGTTTTATCGTACTACTAATAAGTATTCTCTACTCAAGCTACTGGAGAGTAATTGAGAGTATCTTCATATTGCATCACTTGTTTTAGTTTTATATATTTATAAGAAAGAAGTCTGGGAGAAATTATTTTATTGATACCGTTTAGTCTTGTGATATAACGTTTGTGGAGGACGATGCTGGGTAACAAATGAAGCTACTAATTATTCTTTATAGAATGTTATATAACCTGCTGGGTTTTGGCATACATGTAATACCTTTTCTTAAAACTATTCTTAACCAAGTTATGAAAAGGATGAAAATCGTATTGGTGTACGGCTATTCTACATTATTTTATTCAACTAGAAAATACCATGGCTTATTTTATCATTTCCAACTGATCGACTCATCCTTTGTTACGCAAGATCAATAAAATATATACTTAATTAGACATCAGAAGTAGTAGATAGTGTTTGACGCAGTGGTTTCCGTTTATACCAAAAAGTTCTGTTCATTGAAAAAGAGGGCTCATTGCTTGGCGCCCAACTTGTATATGATATAATTGGGACTTGTTTTAGTTTATACTAATCTATTTTAGCCTAATTGCGATGAAAGCTCAGAGCTTATATGAACCGCTCTCTGTAACATTAAATTTTGACCCCGATGAAAAATGACCCCAGGGGTCATTTTTCAATGTTGAAAATTGACCCGGGTCACATTTCAACATTAAATTCTGATCAAAACAGCCGTTGAAAACTGATCAGTGTTAAATTTTGATCAGACAGGGGGTCCTTTTTTAATGGTTTGTTAAATATTAGCAAAACATCACATGTCTGCTGTCGCAAGACATAAACCCTGGTAAGCTTTGTTACGATCGGTTGCTATGACTAAAAATGGTTGCTATTAGCAGTTAGTGATAAAAAAACAAAACAAAAACAAAACAATTCCTTTTCAAATTGACATTGACAAAATCCATGCGAACCATTTGATGTAATCATATCATTATATAATGCAAGGCAACTCCCTTTAACAGCAATGTACAATCTGCATACTCGTTTATGTTTAAGCTGTAAAAATATTATCATATTACAAAAAAATGTAATGAATTACATCGAAAATAGGAAGGTATTGGAAGAAAAACAGCGCGCTGGACTGATTCTCAATGCTTTGTAAATAAATACTAAAGACCTGACCAAGTTATTTTTTGTTACACTCATGCACTTTTCACACACAAGTTAGTGTTATTAAGTCCTGGGTTCTATTTCTGTTTCTGAGTTATTAAACGTTTGAAGCGAGGAAAGAATAATCAAGATGTTTGTTTTTTGGTTGACACTGCAACTCTTAGTGTATCAAAAATATTGTGTTACACTAATGGGCTATATGTAACATATTGTTGCAATATGTAACAAAATTTAGGAAATCATCCTCTATATAATACAGATTTCCTACATATTATGGCAAATTACACAATTTATACAATTTGTCTGTTTAATATTGATACGCATTTTTTATGCAACGTCCTTGAAATTGGGTGGTGGGGTGGTGAGTGGGATATTGTGCTTCAAAATGTTTTTTGTTACTTATTTTCTTATACTAATGTTTGCGGTTATAAATAACCCTTAATGTAACAAAGATATACTTATCGTCGAAATACGATTTTCTCATTAAATCACATCCATATAAAACTTTAACTATAACTATTTAACTATAAATTTTGTTACACACAGGGTTGCAGTTATCAGCGTATTACTTATGTAATTAAAAAAAGGCTACATAAAAGTTGATTTTAAGTGTCTAGAAACAGCCACATATTTTTTCAACTGTTTTTCAATCGTCCAAAAACTACCAACCCTAAACCCTACCCATTCGTGTGTGCGGACGGACGAACATGGACAACATCATATGCCCCAGTTCCATAGCAGGGATAAATAGATTTCTAGTTAAACAAACATTGTTACCCTAAGTGAACCTGTTATATAATCAAATGTCAATACATGTACCAAACATACGCTTAGTGTAACAATTACACTAACGGTTGACACCGCGACCCTTAATGTAACAAAGCCCATTACGTTTGATAACACCAGGGTGCTAGTGTAGTTTCAAATATATCGCATATTATGTTACAGAGATATGTGCATGGTATCAAGGTGCACGGAAAACTTTAATCAGTATTCCTAAGTAGAACAATGGCCTTAATTTGCATTATATTCAACCAAAAGCTATATAACTTGATTGTTTGATAACCCTGAAGACTGGTAAAGTTTCAAATCAATATAGTAAGTGGTAACTGAGATAATTGCATGATAGTAACTCTTGCATGTACAGTTTGAGCCGAAAGTGTGACGACTATGTGAGACGGAAAAAGAGAGAGAGAGAGAGAGAAAGAGAGAGAGAGAGAGAGAGAGAGAGAGAGAGAGAGAGAGAGAGAGAGAGAGAGAGAGAGAGAGAGAGAGAGAGAGAGAGATGATTTAGGAGTGGTTCATAGCATTCTTTACTTGTGAAACTACAACCCAACCACACTAACGAAAGGCAATTTAAACAAACACCATTTCTATATTCCTATATCACACGTGTTATCACCAATGAAACAATGTATCTATAGCATACAGGCCGTTGTTATATATAGCGTATATCAACATTTTCCGGTTTTAATTCACACTTTATATCCACGAGAACATCCGAATTTATTATAGCAGTTTTCAATCTTGAAATGTTGTGCGGCCGAATATTCGGTCAGTTATCAATTGTTGGTGATCAGATTGTAACGAGGGTCAATTTTTCACGTGTAGGTTGGTCATCAAATAACGGTTGATGTCAGTTTTTTTGTGTTTTTTTTTAACATTTATTCCACTTTTCATTTACATTATATTTTATATTTACATTTGTTATTTGATTACAACTATGCTATACTATGTATCATAGTATAGCATAGTTGTAATAAAATAACAAATTATTATTATCTTTCTCGGTATAAAACATATCTCTTTCTCTCAGTCTTTCTCCAGTTTAAAAAAGGTGTAGATTTTTTTTTTGTTACAGTTTTCAAGATATCATTATTTTTCTAGTGGAAAATAAATGGTAAATTTAATATACTTTGACTAGGTTAAATATATTACACAATGTTCTCCATATGCGGTCTTGTGGTAGTAATTCACTAATATAATTGAAAATTGTCATGTGCCAGGGTCCAGAATCTGCTATAATAATGATAAGTTACAGCCTTGGTTAACTGCAAGCTATGCGTTGTTAAATAATAAGTTTACCCAAGATATGATAGATTTACCAAAGCCAAAAAAATTTAAAACTTTATTAATAAAACCCCAAGATATTGAGTCAAACGCCTTTTCAAAATCTATCAAAAGCAGTAATCCTTTCAAATTGTTTTGTTCTGCACAATGCATAATATTGTATAGTAATCTGGTATTTTCACCTAAATATCTGCCTGAAATAAAACCTGTCTGATCTTTATGTATTAATTATGTAAAGTTGATTTAATTCGGTTTGCTATAACACCTGAGGCTATTTTATAGAAGCAATTTAATAAAGAAATAGGTCTGTAATATTTCATATTATACTAAGATTTATTTTCTTTAGGGATACATGTTATAATACCTTCTTTTTGTGTTATGGATAACTCCCCTTTTTTAAATCCGTAATTAATTGACCTAACAATAAAATGACCTAATTGTTTCCAAAACACTTTAAAGAAATCTGCATTGAATCCTGATGTGCCAGGTGAACGGTTATTGGCCATGGCTTTTAGAGATGCCGATGCCTGTTCATAAGTGATTAGTCCTTCGAGCAAATTGCTTTCTTCTGTACTAAGTTTAGGAATGTCATAATTAATAAATTCCCGTTCTAAATTAATATCAATTAAATTGTTATCTTTACTAAAGTAAAGATTTCCATAAAAACCTTTTGCTTCATTTAAAATTTCCTTTTGGTCTGTTATGATGCTGCCATCTGATTTTTCCAATATTGGTATGATTTTATTTAAAGATTTTAAAGTTTCTAAGTTACAGAAATAGTTTGTTGGTTTTTCGTCATTTTCTATTATTTGTGCTCTTGAGCGTATCATATGACCTTGCATTTTGTGTTTACGTATATTTTTTAAATTCATTTTTAGATTTTCAATATAATCTATATTTTCATTTGTGACCGTATTTTCTTGTTTTTCTATTTTGATTATTAAATCTTTTTCTAATTGGTCATTTTTTTTCTTTTTATAGCATGAATATGAAATTGACTTCCCCCTTATTTCCATTAATAAAACTTCGAGGAATAGCTGGTCATCTATAGTGAACTGTAATTGGTTATCGGAGATCAAATTAATGTTTTCAAGGTTGTATACAGGCAATGCATATTGACATTTAGTTTCTGATATTTTATTATTAATGATCTTTAAATAATCTACATCGGTTAAAAGAGAATTATTGTGTTTCCATAACGGACGCCCAGGAATAAAATTTGTAAAAGACTTATTAAGAATTATCATTGAGTGATCTGACCTATAACTAGGTTCAATAGAACATTTGTTTACTGAAGCATGTAAGCTTTCTGATAAAAGAAAATAGTCAAGCCTGGCTTGTTGTAACGTTTGTTTTTTTCCCTCCATGTATATCTTCTTAACAATGGATTATTTTCTCCAAAAGGATCAATTAGATTAAAATCCTGCATAATTTCAAGAATTATATCATGAGCTTTTTTTATTATTTTCTTTTTTATAATTACAGTTATCTAGGTTGTAGTCTTGTACAACATTGAAATCTCCGCAGAGAATATAAGGGTTATTATTATTTATGGATCGTGCTTTTGACATAATATTATAAAAAAAATGCTGGTGAGTCAATATTTGGCCCATACAAGTTAATGAGGTTGAACCTGTGATTATCAACTGTTATGTCTATTATAATGAAATTCCCCTCAGGGTCAGATAAGTGTTTATGAATTGTAAAGTCAAGGTTTTTATTAAATAACACTGCTACCCCTCTTTTATTAGAATTAACTGAGATAAAAAGGCAATTATTGTTACCCTACTGTGTCTGAATGAATTTTTCAGCGTGTTGTGCAGAATGTGTGTCCTGCAGACAATAAATATGACAATTTTTGGCTTTTAAATAATTAAAAACATCTAGTATTTTTTTCTACAGAACCTAGCCCCTGGCAGACAGTATTTTAAACTCCATAATTATCTATAGAATGTGTATTATATAACAAAAACCTGCTTATGGAGAACATGTGTAATTCTATGTATGAAACTAATAAGAACAATTTTGAAAAACAGTCCATTGGGTAAAGCAAGTTTGCTGTTAACTTTTCAAGCTAAAAATAGCCGTACATTTTGGTATTTATTATTTGGAAATAATTGAATGTTTTCATAATAGTAATTTTCTAATTTGTGTAAATTTCTAATAATGTTATTATACATTTGAATAAAATATTTTTCATGCTCATCTTTTAGTTAATACTGTAATTTACTAAATTATTGGTATAAGGCCCTACTGGACACTTGTTTTTTGTTAAGAGTCGCGTTATTTAAGCCTGTCCAAAGATAACGTTTCCGGTTTAGATCTGAATGTCAGTTTTCAATGTAAAAAAATGAATCACTCATCCATTGAAATGTGACCCATAGGGTCATTTTTCAAATGGGTCAAAATTTAATGTTACATCGGCCCTTGGGACTAGTCGACCCTGTGCAAGTATGACATGTAAAAGCAGGATGATATTCCATGGTGACAATGCTAATCACCATCGTTATACGTATATTTCAAAGTGACTCCTCACATATTAAACATATCATTTTTAATGAATAATGTATTTGAAAACCTAACTTATCTTTGTCATGCATATGTAAACTTAATTACAGCTTTCAGTAGTACAAGATATTTAGTAAAGTGCACATAATATTTTGCGTAATTAACTACCACAATTATTGCGTATCCAGGATGATTTATCCCGTCTAAATAATAAACTTTATCCGAGGCTACATGTTCAAGCCCATACTTTACCAGGAGGTTGCACTTCATATAAATCTTAAATAACATTTTATTTTTGGCACATTATTTACTTTTATAATATGAGAAATAGTTATAATTGACTTTAATTTATTTTAGCAGTAGCAGGATACAATAAATGAGTCCATATTAAGCTTTATATTTGAACTTTTGTTAATGTGCACTGACAAACAATCGTATACGTAGAATAAAAAAAAAATCAGTGCATTTCTTATCATCAGGATTTTGTTTGTTTCAGTATACAGTATGATTAAAACACATATCGTGTATTTTCTTACCATTTGAAGGCAAAAAAGTCACGTTTTCGAAAAAAAAAACATTTAGGTGTACACACTATTTGTTTGAATTGATATATTTGTCACGAATTCTATTTTCTTATGTTTTTAACATTTTCCTACTTTGTGTAATATTAGTAATGCATGCCTTAATATATGTAATATTTTGTTTGATATCAAATTATTTCCATAATTTTGAATAATGGTAATATGTATGTTATATCGCGGTCAGTAATATATAAATATCACATTTCTGTGAGGGCGGTATTGAAACGGCAAACCTGAAAAAATGACGGCAACGCCGTGGTCAATATAGTTTTTGAAGGTTGACACTATTAATTAGCGCCTTCACAGTAATATTTATTTCAATATACCGAAAAAAGTAACTTATGCAGTAACATGTATACGCAGATTTTGGGCTAAAAAGTAAACAATATGAACTAACCATTTATTTTGTACATGTTTAGTTTTCCTTGACTGGAATATCCATATGTCATGAAGTTCACCCGTGTTATTGTACAAGGTCATTGGAATATCATTCCGAATCGTAACTGGAGTATGTTTATGACATGAAATCCACCCGTGTTATTGTACAAGGTCATTGGAATATCATTCCGAATCGTAACCGGAGTATGCTTATGACATGAAATCCACCCGTGTTATTGTACAGGGTCATTGGAATATCATTCCGAATCGTAACTGGAGTATGCATATGATATGAAATCCACCCGTGTTATTGTACAAGGTCACCGAATAAATTGAATCAGTGTTTTATGCCGCATCGTTGGTCTTAAAGTATAGCGTCTGCTTCGCATGCGGAAGGTCATGAGTCCGAAGATCGGTCGGGTCATACCAAACACTTAAAAAAATGATACTAGAAGCTTTCTCGTTTGGCATTCAGCATTTCAGAGGATAGTTCTATGTCTGGTCGTCCCGGTGTCAGTATAATGCAACTGACTGGGGTTCCATACCACGTGTCTGCGGCATGATACTCCAGTATGGCAACGCTTAGAATACTGTTTCAAATATACATAGTCGCGATATGACTAACAAATTGAAGCGACACTAAACACCATACAAACAAACATATCAAAATGCTTTGACTTCAATGTCTATTTTTTTATCATGACAAAATATGAATTCTTAGCTTATACAAAACTTAATATAATTAGTCAGCTTTTTCAATCGTATCGCTATGGACCATTAAGAATAGGTCTCAATCCGAGAACTATTTACTTACAGATCTTATCTTGTCTCCCTTTTGTTCACCATCTAAGTATTGTAGCAAGGCTAGAAATTAAATGTTTACACGCGCTCTCGCACGAAGGATTCAATGAAAGAGAGAAGGATAAACTGAGGTATTCAGTCCCGCCCATAGTTATAAGAGAAGTTACCATTCTTTGCATTGAAGGTGGCTACCACTTATTGTTAATAAACTGTGGTCATTAATACCAATAATCTTGAGTTACCGACTGTAAATAATTTATCTGGAGAACCTTAATATGTACGGAACATTAAGCGAGTTTAATTTGCATTTACAGCCATTGTACAATATTACATGAAAAATACATAATACACTTAATACAACTAAAGTTATATTTATAATGATATTAGTATTTGCATAAGTTGCAGGTTTATAGATATGACTAACGTCTTACTATGTGGTTTCTCCGTGGCAAAGTGTACATGTATGTAAGAGTACTAATATTCAAACTTCTGTAATTCAAAATTGCATTTTAAACTTATTTATTATTATGAAAAAAAATCTTATATGTCATATACGACAATCTTCTTTTTTTTTTAATTTCTTCAGCCAAATGACTTTCCTAATACTTTTGAATATCTAAACTTTCTTAAAAATAATTTCTAAAAATGAAACAAAAACCTCGCTAGTGTTTCCAATATAATTAAAAGAAGATGGTATGTAATAAATAACAATGTATTGTTTTCTAAATTTCGGCCTCCTTACCTTTGTCAAATATAATGGATATATATATTTAATATGTTTCCACCTTAACATCAATTTAATATATATAATTATATATCAATTATTTGTGAAAAGGGTACAATATTCATAATATGATAGAACAACTTGAAAACATAACTGACGCCAACATGCCAGAAACACTGTATTTATCTTACGGTCTTATCATGCATAAACATCTATTGCTTACTTAGGTCAGTTTTTTTTCAGTTTTAATGTTGTGAAATATAAGTTGATAAGAGTTATTAATACATTAGTTCATACTGAGATCTTAATATGCTCAGTACTAAAGTTTCACTTTCCCTATATGTAGGAATGTATTGATATTGTATAGAAATGATTTAACATGACTTTATTTCAAAAACAAATTGCTGTAATGTAATGGGGAACAAAGCGTTATACAGACACAATTATGTTACGATTATTATATGTGTTTTAATAAAAATGTAAACTAAATAGTGATTACTTTATTATTGAGGAAAACATCGAATAAGCATGTAAACTGCGACAACGTGTGTAAATATATTATATATAACTGCAGGAAAAAGTGTCTTAAATGGTACTATTCGCTTGATTAAGATATAAAGTCTGTGTTTAGCTTTTGACACAAAAAAAACTTATCACACGGCAATGAGAATCAAATTGGTTTCTGGAGATAAATGCTATATTGTGCGCGCAATTTCATTCAAAGAGTATTTTACTTCTTGGTGAGTGTTATCTGTTCCATTCGTGTCCGTACTAAACGACTGTTTAATGAGATGTCAGTATGATTGATGGTGGTTAATATTGGTCAAGTGGTTTAACATTACAAAACAAGATAAAAACAAGATTTACACGCAAGTTGCAAATTATTCTACAGTATAAATGTTTCAAATACACTTAAACAATCACACGCACGCGAAGGTCATTATATTATGGATAAAGAACTAAGTAAAAAGTAAGTAGTAAATGTTCTGATGTTTTTTTAAACGCCACATTTATTTCAGTGCATATTACTTACGCTGATTTGCTGAATATGGAATACAATTGATGCATATGCAAAGCACGTTATTTACCTTTACTTAAAAGGTTGCATCATAATTTATCATAAATATGTTAATGGGAAAATAAAGATAGTTACTGTGTTTTTATTTATTGCATAGTTCTGTTTTCTTTACTAAGTGGTAGTTGCTAGTGTCTGGAAAAAACAACATTACATCATCATTATTTATTATTATTAAGATTTCACGGTCAATAAGTAGTATGGAATTATACACGTCCTACCATTCATAATATTATGTGAGATGATCTATGGATTCGATATTGTTTTGTCAAAACATTTTATATAAGTTTTACCCTTTCAGTCTGTCAATATTATTTATTTGTAAATGTTTAAAACGGTGTAAAACATATCTTATACTATCTTACAAATGATATCTTTGAAGCACAAATCGCAACTAAAATAAGATAATAAAATACTCGATGTTATCGAACCTAATAAAACATTCGGGGAACATTAAATATATTGTAAATACACATTCGATGCAAATACAAAACTCAACCGGTAAGTAAATATAGAATATAGAAGGTATCGCTACTGCTCTTGATCTTATCTTACATTTGCAAACATAAACATGTTGTATGGATTGATAGCTGTGCGAACAGATAAGGTGAATGGCCATTGCATGTTATAATCAAAATTCATGTAACGAATACATACGAATTGTTACGTTTATTTGTACCATGAACCAAATTTGAATCAGTATAACAAGATACATTGATAATCTTAATTTCTGAAACAAGTTATAGTCATTTAATTGCTTCTTCATTTAATAACTATGTATTAAACTAAAACTTTATAATGAAGGGTAGCTACATTCTCACGCTGTTTACTGTATACGCAGAACCCCACACAAATGTGTATAGCTCTTTAAGTCTTTACAAATAAAATAAACCTGTCTAAAATTTAGTTATATGTCATTTATGCTAATGTTAGGCCTAGTTATATCACAGAAAGGAACAGTATGAAAAAGTGTGATGAAGACATGGTTAAACAAATGTTTTCCAAATCAACACACTGTTCATTAAAGGAAATAGTGACAACGTATTTATTTTTATTTATTCTTGATTCAATGCATGCAGTTCTAGGACAACTGTCAATAAAATATAGCACATCCAAACATTATGTATGTAGCATTTATTATAGTTTGCAATTCTCCCGCCATATGCTAAACTGTGGCTTATTTCCATAGCATCTGAACTGTAGTAGGCTGGAGAGTAGGGTCATGAACTCAAATCAGCTGTCGATCGCAACTGGAGGAATATTTTATTTTCATAACAGTTGCATAAGTAAGTGGTCATATGTGTCAGTGCTGCTAGCTTTTGTAATGTATTGTCGCCATTCCTTGGCTACAATCATTTTTGAATATGGAACACCAGTTTGATGTTATTTCTCTGTTAACTTGTAAATCCTGAACAAACAAAACTGTAAATGTCTTTACACAGCAAGACATCGAAATATGTCAATAAGGTGATATCAAAATTTGAAAAACAAGTTGTTTTTTTTGTAATGTTTAAATTTATTGAATGTAACATTCTAGTCTGAGCATAATTGTTAAATCAATAAATCGGCTACTTATGAGGAAGATGGTCATGATAATCAGGAGGTTGATGGTTATGATGATTGTATAACACAGACTCAGGTCTGTAAAGTCAACAATGTAAAAGCTACTGTTTTTTTGTTAAATAACTAATAAAAAAAATCCGGGTTTGATTTAATGTAAATTGAATGGGAAGTGAAAAAAAATAATCGTGGTCATTTATTTTTGAAGGCCTTAATTATATGTAAACATAATAATAAGTATAACATTTATTCATAAAACAGGCCAGAACAATTCAGAATGCCATCCTGCATACGGCCACATTTGAAATGGCTGACGTGGTACTGAATGGCTACATTGATACAATGATCCAACTGCTGAATGATCCAGGACATCTTGCCAATGACAGTACTGCACAGATTGCAATCACCAAGCTAAACCAGGTAAACCACACTCGATTTAAAGAAACTTCGTGTCTCAAATAGATATTTTACACTAAAATGTTATATATAGAATAAGGGCAGAGCAGTGACAGAGATGATGACAGGGCAATGGATTACAATATGAAATATATCTAAGAAAATATCAACGCATAGTATGGCTAGTTCACCAAACTTCTAAGGTAGAAAAAGGGCCATAAATCAAAATAAAATTAGTCCACTTGTCCCTTTGAGTAAGCACCCTTACAGGTAGTGAAGATACATGTAGTTTTTATTTATTTATGGCTAATAGCTTCTGAGACATGAGCTTGCTGTGGAAATTGACAATAATTACATTGAAACATTAGTCCATTTACTTAATGGTCAAGGACATAGTCATGGACTTAAATGCCTAGATCGCCGTCATTAAACTAATTCAGGCAAAACAACAAACTGGCTGTGTACAATACATATAGTATTACCTGGCCAGAGTTGGAATTACACAGACTGAGAATAAATCAGATACATTGTAAAATTGTAAATGAATAGTCACGCAGGGATGAACTGTACTTGGCGAAATATATGAATAGTAATTGAATAAAAACGACAGAAGAGAGATTTTTTTTTGTTTTCAACTAATATGCAAACAAATGTCGTCCGTTAGCAGGACTTTCTCTGAAACCACTAGGCCAACTAAACTTAACCTTCACATGGATGTTTCTATTCCATAGGATACTATACAGAAGATTTGTTTTCGATCTGAAATTCAAGATGTCCGCCGTTACTAAAAAAGTCCAAAACTTAACAAACCCTCTTCTCATGAACCGCTCAGCAGATTTTGAAATATTTATATAGTAAATTTGTCTTAATGGTGTCCCTTGCGGTAAAATGACGCCGTCCTGAGTGTTCAGTTAGGGGACACATGTCATTATATTAAAAGAAAGGAACTGATTTTGCCTATATTTTCACAGAATCATTGTTTGGTCAATTAGGTTCAGATTTGTAAAAATGACTGAGTTCCACTGACTTAAGGGAATAAAAGGGACCCCAAAAGTGTAAAAAATGTTCATCCATTTAGGCAAATTTGAGTTATGAAGCATCATTTAGTCATAAAAAATATAATATGGTTCAATAAGGAGAAATGACTTTCCATAAGAAAGAATAAATTGAAAATTTTAAAAAATTTTCTTCTCAATAACCGGTCAGTCTAATTTGTTCATATTTGATATAGATTATTCCAATGAGAATGGGTTTAACGTTTGTCAAATCAATGGCTTGTTTTTATAGGGGCCCTATATGGGAACTTTGAATTTTATATAGGAATAATATTGGAAAATTCTCATTATTTTCTCCATTTATGATTTTTTAAATTAAATTTGAGTTTTGAAGCATCCTCTAGATATAACAAATACGATTTTGTTCGATACAAAGAATTGACTTTCTAAAAGGGGCTAGGGTTGGGTCACAAAATGGTTAAAATTGAACATTGTCATAAATCTTATTTTCAACAACCGGTCAGTCATATTTGTTCATATTTGAAATAACCTATGATTAGGAGTTCTATGTTTGTACAAATCAAGGGACACTGGGATGTATAGAGGCCCTGTAAGGGGACTTTGAGTTTTACATAATAATCTGTTTTCTCCCGTCCATTTATGTAAATATGTTGTTCAATTTGAGATATAAAGTATCAGTAAATTTGATTTTGTTCAATAAAGAGGATTAAATTTCCATAAGGGGCCAGGGGTGGGGGCAATACGGTCCGAATTGGGAATTTTCAATATACCTTTCAATAACCTTTTAGTCAAACTAGTTCATATTTGATATAAGTTATCCTTACATCAGCAAGGGATTGAACATTCTACATATTAAGGGACTGGGATATATTAGGGCCCTGCAAAGTGACTTTTATTTTTACATAGGAATATTATAGGGAACACCGATTATTTTTCATTTTCGCATCCATGTGTGCAAAAACAATTCTATTTAAAATCTAAAGCATTTCTGCTGATAACAAATCCTTAAAAGTGATTGGAGTTCTGACAAATCAAGGGGCTTGGTTGTATAATGGTTTTGTATATAGATGAATGGTATGGGAAGTTAAAGTTAATAGTTTCCTTTTCATAGCAAGCACTAAGAGCAAGTAGATCGTCTCAGGCCTCTTGGGCCTCTCGTTATACGTAGATTCAGGTTGCAGTTAACGCCATGTGGCAATAAACAAACATTATTTGTGAGATGTAGCTCGCGATGATTACACGCGAATGGTAACCAACCCATAACCAAGCTAATCTAGGTAAAATATCAAACTGACACGAAAGCATGACAGTCAGAATATAGGTTTGGTACTCTAACAATAAATCGTGCACCCCATGAGAGATACACATTATTGTTGTTAAATTGTTGGATAGGATTGTCAAACTGGTTAGTCTGTTGTAAGATACTTTAGCTTGATAGCTCAATCGGAGCGTATATGAATCGCTCTCGTGAATATTTCCTAGAAAGAACCAGTATTGTGTTTGTTTTGGAAAGGTCGCCACTGTAACAAAATGACACTAGAACTCAACACAATGGGACAACAACCAAACAAAATGACAATATAACTCAATACAATGGCATTCGACCCAACAAAATAATACTATAACTCAACACAATTACGACACTACAACCAAACAAAATGACACTACAACCCAACACACTGACACTAGAACCCAACACAATGGCACTAATACCCTACACAATGACACGTAACATAACACAATCACAATACAGCTCAACATTATGATACTGCATCCCAACACAATGACAATATAACCCAGCAAAATGGGACTTCAACCCAACACAATTACACTACAACCCAACATGATGACACTACAATCCAACACAACGATACTTTAACCCAACACAATTATGTTCAACCAAACAAAATTACGCTACATCTCAATATAATGATACTTCAACAGAACACAAAAACACTACAAACCAACTCAATGAGCTTATAGCCAAATACAATGATACTACAACCCAACACAATGACACTACAACCCAACACAATTGCACAACCCAACAAAATGACCTTATAATCTAACACAATGGCACTTCAACACAACATAAAGACACTTCAACACAATACAAAGATACGTTATCTCACAATGACATTCAACACAACACAATGACACTACAACCCAACGCAAAGGCACTACAACGTAACAACCAAGCACAGTAATACTACCACCCATCCAACCAATCACACAAGTATACACCAACCCACCACACAAGAATACTTCAATCCATCACACAAGTATACTTCAACCTATCACACAAGTATACTTCAACCCAAGATAAATATACTTCAACCAAACATAAGTATACCACAACCCAACATAAGTATACTTCAACCCGACATAATTATACTTCAACCCGACATAAGTATACTTCAACCCAACTTAATTATACTTCAACCAGACATAGGTATACTTCAACCCGACATTAGTATACTGTAACAAACATAAGTATAC
Organism: Panopea generosa; assembly: GCA_029582155.1. Taxonomy (NCBI): domain Eukaryota; kingdom Metazoa; phylum Mollusca; class Bivalvia; order Adapedonta; family Hiatellidae; genus Panopea; species Panopea generosa. The sequence continues at coordinate 47,600,550 of CM055905.1, forward strand.
TTCAACCCATCACACAAGTATACATAAACCCAACATAAGTATTACTCAAACCAAGTTAAATATACCTTAACCCAATATAAGTATACTTTAACCCAACATAAGTAAACTTCAACCCAACATAAGTATATATCTACCCATCACATAAGTATACTTCAATCCATCACACAAGTAAATTTCAACCCGACATAAGTTTACTTCAACCAAACATAAGTATATTTCAAACGTATACTTCAACCCATCGCACAAGTATACTTCAACCCAACTTAAGGATACTTCAACCAAACAAAAGTATATTTCAAACGTATACTTCAACCAAACTTAATTATACTTCAACCTGACATAAGTATACTTCAACCCGGTATAAGTAAACTTCAACCCATCACACAAGTTTACTTCAACCCAACATAAGTATACTTCAAATTTTCACACAAGTATACCTCAACCCAACATAAGTATACCTCAACCCAACATAAGTATACTTCAACTCATCACACAAGTAAACCTCTACCTAACATAAGTATACTTCAACCCATCTAATAAATATACCTAAACCAAACATAAGTAAACTTCAGCCCATCACACAAATATACCTCAAGCAAACATTAGTATACTCAACCCATCATTCAAGTATACCTCAAGCCCACAAAAGTATACCTCAACCCATCACACAATTATACCTTATCCCATCACACAAGTATACATCAACCCAACATAAGTATACCTCAACCCAAAATAAGTATACTTCAACTCATCACACAAGTAAACCTCTACCTAACATAAGTATACTTCAACCCATCTAATAAATATACCTAAACCAAACATGAGTAAACTTCAGCCCATCACACAAATATACCTCAAGCCAACATTAGTATACTCAACCCATCATTCAAGTATACCTCAAGCCAACAAAAGTATACCTCAACCCATCACACAATTATACCTCATCCCATCACACAAGTATACATCAACCCAACATAAGTATACTCAACCCATCAACACAAATATACTTTAACCCGACATAAGTACACATCAACGCATTGCAGAAGTATACCTCATCCCAACATAAATATTCTTCATCCAATCAAATAAATATACCACAACCCAACATAATTATACTTCAACCAAACATAAATATAGCTTAACTCAACATAAGTATACTTTAACTCGACAAAAATATACTTCAACCAAACATAAGTGTACTTCAATCGTAACTTCAACCCAACTCAATTATACATCAACCCGACATAAGTATACTGTAAGCAATCATCAGTATACTTCAACCCATCACTCAAGTATACATCAACCCATTACACAAGTATACATCAACCTATCACACAAATATACCTCAACCCATCACATAAATTTACCTCAACCAATCACACAAGTATACATCAACCCAACATAAGTATACCTTAACCCAACATAAGTATACTTTAACCCAACATAATTATAATTCAACCAAATATAAGTATACTTCAACCAAACATAAGTATACATCAACCAATCACACAAGTATACATCAACCCATCACACAAGTATACATCAACCCAACGTAAGTATACATCAACCCAACATATGTATACAACAACCCATCACACAAATATACATCAACAAAACATAAATATATATCAACCCACCACACATGTACATCTCAACCTATCACAAAAGTATACATCAACCTATCACACAAGTATACACCAACCGACCATACAGGTTTACTTCAACTTATCACACAAGTATACATCAACCCATCACACAAGTATACATCAACCCATCACACAAGTATACATCAACCCAACGTAAGTATACATCAACCCAACATATGTATACAACAACCCATCACACAAATATACATCAACAAAACATAAATATATATCAACCACCCACACATGTACATCTCAACCCATCACAAAGTATACATCAACCTATCACACAAGTATACACCAACCGACCATACAGGTTTACTTCAACTTATCACACAAGTATTCATCGACCTATCACACAAGTATACATCAACCCAATATAAATATATATCAACCCATCACACAAGTTTACATCAACCCATCACACAAGTATACATCAACCCATCACGCACGTATACACCAAACTACCACACAAGAATACTTCAACCCAACACACAAGTATACATCAACCCATCACACAAGTATTCATCAACCCATCACACAAGTATACATTAACCCAACATAAGTACATCACAACCGTACATAAGTATACTTTATCCCAAAATAAGTATACTTCAACCAAACATAAATATAGATCAACCCATTACACAAGTATACATCAACCCATCACACACGTATGCATAAACCGAACATTAGTACACCACAGCCGTACATAAGTATACTTTAACCCAACATAAGTATACTTCAACCCAACATAAATATATGTATATCAACCCATTACACATGTTTACATCAACCCATCACACAAATATACTTGAACCCGACATAAGTATACCTCAACCCATCTCACAAGTACACATCAACCAATCACACAAGCATTCATCAACGCATTACCGAAGTATACCTCATCCCAAAATAAATATACTTCATCCCATCACATACGTATACCACATCCCAACATAAGTATAATTTAACCCGACATAAGTATACTTCAACCAAACATAAGTCTACTTCAACCGTATACTTCAACCCAACTTAATTATACTTCAACCTGATATAAATAAACTTCAACCTAACATTAGTATATTGCAACCAAACATAAGTATACTTCAACCCATCAAACATGTATACATCAACCCATCACACAAGTATACCTCAACCCATGACACAAATATACCACAACCCATCACAAAAGTATACATCAACCCAACATAAGTATACGTTATGCAAACATAAGTATACTTTAACCCAACATAATTATACTTCAACTCGACATGAGTATACTTCAACCAAACATAAGTATACTTCAAACCATCACACACGTATACATCAACCAATAACACAAGTATTTATCAACCCATCACACAAGTATACATCAACCCAACGTAAGTATTCCTCAATCCAACATATGTATACTTAAACCCAAGATAAGTATACCTAAGCCCAACATAAGGATACTTCAATCCAACATAAGTATATTTTAACCCAACATATGTATACAATCCAACAAAAGTATACTTCAACCGATCACACAAGTATAAATCAACCTAACATAAGTATTCTTCAACCTATCACACATTGACCCAATATAAGTATAATCAACCCATAACACAAGTATACACCAACCCACCATAAAATTATACATCAACAACCACACAAGTATACATCAACCTAACATAAGTACACTTCAACCGGACATAAGTCTACCTCAACCCAACATAAGTATACTTCAACCAACATAAGTATACCTCAACCCGACATAAGTAAACTTCAACCTAACATAAGTCTACCTCAACCGATCATAAGTATTCTTCAACCAAATATAAGTATTCCTCAACCAAACATAAGTATACCTCAACCCAACATAAGTATACTTCAATCAAACATAAGTATACCTCAACCCAACTTAAGTTTACTTCAGCCAGACATAAGTATACTTCAATCCGACATAAGTCTACTTCAACCCGACATAAGTATTCTTCAACCAAACATAAGTCAACCTTAATCCAACATAGGTATACTTCAACCCGACATAAGTCTATTTCAACCCGACATAAGTCTACTTCAACCCGACATAAATATTCTTCAACCAAACATAAGTATACTTCAACCAAACATAATTATACTTCAATCCTACATAGGTCGACATAAGTTTACTTTTATCAAACATAAGTATACTTCAACCCGACATAAGTATACTTTAACCAAACATAAGTATGCTTTAACCCGACATTGGTCGACATAATTTGACTTTAACCAAACATAAGTATACTTCAACCCGACATAAGTATACTTTAACCAAACATAAGTATACTTCAACCCGACATAAGTCGACATAAGTTTACTTTAACGAAACATAGGTATACTTCAACCCGACATAGGTCGACATAAGTTTACTTTAACCAAACATAAGTATACTTCAACCCGACATAGGTCGACATAAGTTTACTTTAACCAAACATAAGTATACTTCAACCCGACATAAGTATACTTTAATCAAACATAATTATACTTCAAAACAACACTTTTTACACGTTATTTAAATATAATAAGCCCGACATAATTAATTTCAACCAACAAAATAACGAAACACAATGAAGTTTAACAAAACACTATGTCATTCAACCGAACACAATGATATATCAACCAAGAAAAAAGTAATTCAATAAAACGTCTGTCCAACAAAATGAAATAACAACCTTAGATAATGACACTTCAATCCAACAGAAAGAATATTCAACCGAACGCAATGAAATATATCTATGCAATTAAATCATACTTCAGCAAAACACTTTGTCACTTCAACCCAATCAAAATGATTCTTCATCCGAACACAACAAAGTTTCAAATCCCAAACAATGATACTTCAATTCCAACACAATGATAATTCAACCATGCATCCAAGACCATGCGTTTAGTGTTTGTACGTAAACATGACTTTGTATTTTGACTATTGTCGCGACGATCCTGCTATCCTGCTAAAGAGTATCCGAGTTGAAATGTAACTAACTTATGGACATGTATTAATTGTAGTAAGAACATCTTTGCTTCAGAGTTGAAATGTAACTAACTTATGGACATGTATTAATTGTAGTAAGAACATCTTTGCTTCATTATATACTATATAATGTAATTAATTTATGGTTCCAATCTGTTTCGTAAATACCAAAACCCTAGAAGCGGTGGTGGAGAGAAGGATTGGGTAATTGTTTCAATGGAACGTAGTTTGTTATGTCAATAGAAAAAATATACTAAGTATTTATAACAGTACACAATACTTTTCATATAACAACTGAGAAATATCATATTATTTTAGCTTAAATCTGGTTCATTGACTATTACAAATGTAAACGAGAGAATGTTGCAAGAACAGGCATTATTGGCCATAAGTCAGAAATCGGAGGAAGCTATACGGCATACTCAAGTTGATAAAGAAGAAACGGCGAAGGCAGTCATACAACAGACATCGGAAGAAGTCATTCAAAGTAAAGAAAGACAGATGAAATAGAAAGTATGTACATGTAGCTTTTTTAAACTTTGTCTTTTCAAACACATACATTTCTCTAAACATGAAAGTTGTGTGGAATCAACTGTCTTTAATACTTCTAAGAAGAATATCATCGTTGCTCACCATGTAAATAATTATCTCCATATATATTTATAATATATATTGTGAATGTGCATCTGAAAAGATCCCAAAAATCGAAATATCCGCTGCGATTTCAATAACATCCCTTTATAAAATAAATACATATCTTCATGATCCAACGGGTCTATTTGTCTGTCCTTTACATAGCGTGGGAGTAGTCATGAATCTTTAACTGGACCCTACTCATATAAAGCTATCAGTTCATGTATGTGAACTGTCCCTCCAGTCCAGTGTGTGTGAGTGTGTTAAGCAGACCATAGTATACATTTACTGAAACCATGCACGTGCATGCCAGTATGGGAAATACTGATAAATAAGAAATAACATTTAAATACTGCAGCTGCAGATTATCTAAAGCAACTAAGTGATTTGTAAATAACTTTATTTGAACGCTCATTGGAGCACCACACCGATAACATCTATTTTCTTAGTTTAATTGGGAAAACAGATAAGTCAGTGGCCATTTTTCCATCATCTTAATTATGTGTTTATTGGTTTGAGATACTATTAGATCAATGTGTGCGTGTGAATTTGAAATATTGGAAGAGAGGGAGAGAGACTTTAGTGAATTTGGCTATTGAAGAGAAAAGATGCGAAACTGTGTGTCATACATTTATATTCATGCATGATAGAGAGAATCATACGTTTAACAAAACACCTATGAGGAGCAATGGATCCGCGAAGGATAAATAAATGGTAGAAATAGAAAAAAACAGTAGAGAGAATTACCATTTTACAGTCCTAAAACATATGAAAAATAAAATATCATGAGCTAGATTTCGGCTTTACGCCTTTATCGAAGAATTAAAAAAAACACACACAAAAAAAAAAAAAATCTTTACATTTGTATATGCAATAATGAAATGACTGAACTACGATACTGCAGAAAGACTTAGAAAGTTACTAAAATAATAACAAACTAGAATTAACTACAATAACGCATGACCACGTGCCCATAACCCATATACGCTAGTTTTCACATAAATGTGTTGTTCACAAACGGTTTAAATTAACAACAAATATTTAAAAAGCATTGTGGTCTTTGTAACACAGAGGTAGTGTTTACAAGAATGAATCTTGTTACATAATCGCAGAATTTCAAGGGATTAATATTGGTGGTACAGACCGTAATCCGTTCAAGTACACCAAACGGACGCAAACGAAACGAATATCAAACGCGTTTTAAACGATATACAAACGGAAAGTGCAAACGAAACGATAAACGATAAACGATAAACGAAAAACGAAACGAAACGAAACGAAACGAAACGATAAACGAAACGATACACGGACGCAACAGGGCGAACGATCCACGAACGATGCAAAACGATAATGCAAACTTAAACGCATCAAATAATAAAGATTCGGATATCCTCTAATATTGTCGTAGTTATATTGACAATGAAATAAATAATTAAACGAAATGATTGCTCTCTTTGTCATTTAAACTCTTTAAATTGCTATACCTGTAACTTTAATTAAATTTCTTTGTTATAAGTTTTAATCCCGAATTACCCGTGAAAAACATTGCCTCGGGCATCGTTTCTTTACTTGTAAAAGTGTGATAAAACAATCAGATGACGCATGACCTGCTTACACAACTACCCCAATCAACTGATTTAATTATCTGAACACCGATTTATGTTGCTGTTATATGATTGCCAATCAGGAAAAGTTTTCACGCAATTTTAGAAAATCTGTTTGTTACACCAAAAACCCTTAGGGCTTTTCCAAAATTGTATATAAAAATAGTTCATATATATATAACAAACACACGTAAAGGGTTGGTGTTTGTTTGTTACTGGGTGTCTTCCAAAATGTTTGTTTTCAATATAGGCATTTGTTAAAAAAAAGATTACTATTAAGCTGATAGAGTTATTAATAACTACACATACCTTAATTTGTGTACAGAATGATTACGCTGTCCCTTTCACTATCACCTTGTGCCAATGTCCGATTACGTCACCAGTGAAACAAACAATTTATTCACTAAGTGGGTATCTTGGAAATTTTTGATGGAAGGATATCAGAGGAATTCTATCGGTGTAATGTACATAAAAGTCCTTGAATGCGTCAGACGGAAGTACATGTACCAGCGATTTTAGAAGCCATGCCATAAGACATGAAACTTTTACCCTTAAAGGCATCTTTTTTAAGGAAACATCTCCGCCTCCCCCATGCATTTACCATAGTGAAATAGAACACGACGTTAAATGACGCAAGAAACTGTCAGAGTGACGACATCGCACATTGCCACGAGGTCAGAAATAAATTGTGTCGGAGTAATAGACATAAAGTGTGTGCGCTCGCTACATAAATTAAGGTATGTGTATTTGTAAATATATTTGTCTTTGCGGATTATATAAATTATTTTGTTTAATGATTTGTTGTAATTGTTTAACATGACAATCTATCGAAATTCATAACTGGAATTAAAATTGGAAAATACTTGTTAATAATGCATTATTCCTGTAAATAAAATAAATACTTGCTGAGGCGTCTATACTCTGTTTCTTGCATAATAGCAGATTATACACCACTGCAGATATAAAAAAAAACACGGACTGGTTCACATTTATTTACTATATACTTTTTCGATACTGTAATATTAACGTTAGTGTAAACAAGTCTGGCAATGTTTGGCCACTCTAATGATTACGTGACCGTAACGTGTTTATCTGATGTAATTGACATGCCCCGTACCATGTGTATTAAATTTCAATGATTGAGTTTTATGTAACATATTAATCTGCTGTCACGCTATAAATCATCAACTTTATGGTAGACCATATCTAACATAGGGTGGCTTAGTTAGAAATATTTCAGAATGATTTTAATCAATATTTCAGAAAGATTTTTATCAATATTATTTTAATTTATTTAATTAATATATTATCATATAAAACCCGGCGATTTCTTTAAATATCTAGTTCTTATAATTTATTCTACTGCGGTGTTGCAATTGGACAACCAGAGATGATGCGATTGGTGAACATGTCGTATAAACGTTAAATGGTAAAAGATACAGGGTAAACGATACACGCAAAACGATTCGAACGCAAACGCAGGTTAAATTGCATTCACTATCGTTTTGAACTGCATTTTCGTATTTTCTCTAACGTTTATCATAAAAAAAATGCAAACCATTAACGAAACTAAAATGCATTTCAAACGCAAAACAAACGCGTTTGACACGCAAAACGAACGCAACTGAAATGCATTTTTGGTGTACTTGAACGGATTACGGTCTGTAACGTGCCAATGCATATTCTGTTCGGAAATCGAAACCACGATAGGTGCACAGTTAAATGTTAGAATTTCAACGTATGAATTACATAAGGAGCGAAATTTAAAAAAAAAATGACAGTAGCAATAAAAAATAGTGATGTAAATTCGGACGATAGTTGAACGGATTAACATCAACATATACCATGTTATAACATATATTTATTTTGTATCATATCAAATAGTTAAGTTTTGAAAATATCTACGTAAGTTTCTTTTTCTACCGAATGAAGGTCCCAAAACATTTAACAAGTATTCCACAATCACGAAGAATCGTAACATCATCTACGATTTCTCGAACGGCTTCTTTTGCCCTTAGGGACATAACAGTTGGCAATCGTCCAACCCTGTTTCCTTCTTCAATCGAGTCCTGGCCTCCTGTCTGTACTGTGGTGAAATATATTCATGTCATGTAGGTTGTTTCAATCCCTTCGGTTCATTCGGATGGATATGGTCCAGTTACCAGGGGCAATCTACAGGGAACCAGTTTGTTAATGCGCAAAAACAGTAGAACAGAGTTTAATACATTTTAAGACAGATGTCTGTTCCGAATCCGGATGATCTTTAATTTCTTAGCAAAAGCTAACTTTTTAGTTACTAATAGATAGTTAATCCAGTTTTATTATATTGGTAAACACTTTTAATGTTAAGTTATTACAACATACTGCCTGTACGTATTGCGCTTATTGTTATTATTTAAAAAATAATTTTAAGAAATGAAATATGGTAGCAATATTATAACAGGGGTATTCTTCCGATTTTCATGACCATCAATAAAATTGTCTTAGATTCCTGGAATGCTTATTTTTCATGTTTGTTTAGGAAATGGAATTAATTGTCTAAAATACTTTCAAATTGTTAATCATATAACGATTTATAGCAATATTTAATCACACCTCATTCTTGATTATTTGTTCATTTATAAATCATATCGTTTTACAGTAACTGTTTACCGATATACATAGATTGTTCTAAAGATTGAGACAGACGACGTGACTGTAGCTGCTGTCACAAGACACCATACTTCAATTAGCCAACTACCTCATCTCATCTGAACTCAAGGCCTTTAATTTGGCATTGGCCTGACTGCGATCGCGGCATTAGCTTGACTTTTTTCTAATTTTAAACTTCCTTTTACAGCGTTTGAGTGTAATATTGATAATATGTTTTTGTTCAATGTTTTAGTCCTCCTGAGATCTTAGTGTAAATAGTAATTACATTTTATTAAACCAAATCTTGACAATGTTATCCCAGCAATAGTAGGATTATTCGTCGAAAAGAAGTTATTTTATCTCGAAAGCAAAATTTGGCATGCACGCTGTATTCCTTCGTATATTTTAATGGGAATTAATTAGGATTTATCAAACATTTAAAATTCGGTATAAACATTTTTTTTCTAATATATCATGCGTATATATACACACTGACTCCGTATTGACAAAAGGATATATGTTTAATTATGCCAAAAAAATATATTGAAAAGGGATTACCTAACTTGGGCTACGCACCTAGGTTAGATTTAAACAGATTTCCAGCTTAAAATTGCAACATATTTTATATGGGTCACATACATTCATTTTGATTTGATCGGTTAACAGATTTACACTTAATAAAAACGTTTCATCTTAGAAATGTCCGAATGACGACGTGAAAGACGTTAAGAAGTATTTAAGTGCTGTCTATTTTAGAATGGGGATTTCCTTTCAAGTTTACCACTGTAATATAATTATCGAATTTGTTATATTTTGGTGGAATTGACATACAAAACTATTCGGATTTTATCTATAAATGATAATGAAACGCTTTTTATCCATTTAAAACTTTTTTTGTCTGATACACTACCTTTAAAACTAATCCCTGTTTTGCACCACTTACCGTCAAGCTGATCGACTGTGTTAACGTTGCTCCAATGCAAGAAAAATCTTACAGAATATTTTGACAATATTGATGTTACATATCTTTTATATTTTAAATGAGTAATTTACTCATTAATCATTTTATTTAAAAACACTTTGACGAGTCAAAATATATGTATTGCTATTATATAATATAGTATACTTCTATATATCTCACTAATGATTTTATAATTTATTAGTAAACGTGTAACCATATTTATTTTTAATATATTATTACCATCATCACGTTTATTTCGCACAAAATTACCTATTTACGTGTCGATGTGCCGTAAAACACCAGTCATTCATTCATTTGTTTATTAATTAATAAGTAGTTTAATACAAGTCACAATCCATATAACACATGCTCATTTGCACGCACGTATCATATAACGCGACTAGATACATACGATATAAATGGATCATTGAAAACAATTTTATTCTATTCTATATTTGGATAGTTTCGTAAAGGTTGGCGCAGCAGTTACTTTCAATATTGGATGGTATCAATTTAACATGCAAAGCTGTGGATTACTTTAGGGAATATGTATGCATGGAATGTTTTATTGCATTGCTGTGGTTCTGTTAATTGCTTACACATGATATTTATTTATAGTATCAGAAGGAAGCACAGACAACTTATGTTTACCAAATAAGGCCAAGTTTAAAGAGATGTGCAAAGAACTAAGATATAAAAATACCAAACTGTTCAAACAAAACTGCGAAAATATATGCAACCATATAAAATAACACTCAAACAAATATGTTAGTGTTCACACGGCATATAACGCAAACAATGTTAACGAAGTTGTGTTTGTAACGTGCACTAATGAAGACACATTACCATCAGACATATCTGAATACACACTCATTCACAGCCATATGAACAAGTGTTCCAAAGAGGGAAGGGATGTGGCAGAACATGGAAAAGATACGTTTTTATCTCATGAAGATTCGTCAAAGTTGAGAAAATGTTTGCAGAAACATTCAACACGACTGATGGCAAAACATAGTAACCTTACTATGACATCTGCATGTTTGTTCAAGTCGAAAGACTACGGCACGGATAAATGGGTAAAAGACGAAATGCCATGCATCGTGTTATATGTGATGTTTAAAGGTTACATTCCGATTAGCGAGGAACCACTTCCGGCAGAGTTGGATGGAATAACTGTGGATGTGAGAGAGGGTTACTTTACTTTCTGTGGGCCTCGTGATTATCAGGAAAAACTGAAACAAGGTAGCAGAATAATTGGAGTGATGGCCGGAACTATCAGCACATTTATAGATTTAAATAACGAGACATGTTGTTTAACAAGCGCTCATGCGTTGCTTGGAGAATCCGATATGAATACGCTGACAAACGGAAATATTTCAAGGCGAAACGCCTTGCATGGACATATTATATATCAACCAATGAGAGAGTTTGATAATTCTACCATCAGAGAGGTCAAAGAAGCGATATATAGTCCTGGAAATGGTGACAAAGCTGGATTTGAAATTGCAGTTGTTAGGATAACAAGTAGAAATCCAGAATGTGGACATTTTCCAGTGGAGGGTATGGATAGTAAAGGTGTGTATGTAAATGTATCTACTAAAAGTTGTGTTTATTTTGGCTCTTGAGAAATAGTAAAAAAATGACTTATTTTCATTACGTGTATATGCTAAATAAACTTTTACACCGCATTTTGTGTAGATTGTGTTTAAAAATCTGTAAATATCATTCATTATTAAACCACA
>CM055905.1:47613261-47749687 GCA_029582155.1 Panopea generosa
CATGTGAAACTTAATAAATGAGTACCTAAAATTTTAACCTGATAATGCAAGTATTCAGTCAATTAAATAGGTCAAGGTCATTGGTGTAAGCCTGTTTTTAATTGATGGTGATTAGTTACAGAATCAATATTATTACTGAAAAATGAAACAGATTTAAAAAAAATCAAACAGCTAAACAATGAAAATTTAACCTAAGGTTTAAGAGCCAAAAGTATGGAAATTTATGTAAGTTAGCTATATATATTCTATAAAATAATATGAATTTGTTTGTGAAGTTTAATATTGTTTCTATAACATAATATGATATGTTTATGAAGTTTAGTCACTATAACATGAGTACAGACAAAAAGCTAAGTTCAACATGAAACTCTAACCGGCGACAACGACAACGATGCAAGAGTCATGGCAATAGCTCTTCCGTTTTTTTTTCTAAACGACGAACTAATAAAAAATAATGCGTTTGTTGATTAAAGGTTACAAAAACGAAAATAAGTTTTTAATCCACAAGTTTGAAAGTTGTGTTAATATATCAGACCACAAACACTAATCTACAGTATATAGCGTGTGTTACGGTGACAAACACATATTAAAGTTATTTCAAAAGGGAAGTATGGTACGGGACAACAAAAACTAACCACAATATAATATGCACTATGGTTTACAAGCAAAAACGTATGATACAGAAGACAATGAATTTATTTACAGAAGTAGTTTGACACTGGCGTAAGGGAGTCAAAAACAGAACAAAATGGATTCTGAATTTATTTCGGTTAATATAATATCGACAATGGTAACACATAATTTTACACGACTGACAACTGAAAATACGGATTTGTTACTGTGTGAAAATATTTTGGACATAATTCGAGATACAATTCCCAGCTACCGTTGACATAAAACACCAACAGCAGCTTTCACAAAAAATAAGTAATTAATAATATTTGATTAAACTAACTTTGTTCTTTAGATGAGGCGAGTATTAAAGGGTCCAGCCTTCATCATTTCCTAAAAGCCATATTTGAAATATCAAATAATTTCTCTACACCAACTAAATCAAGTTACTGCTTGACTCACATAACAATATACAAGGCGACCAGCCGATCATTTTTACAAATAAAGTCACGGTACATGATATTCAAAAGGTGCAGATTGATAAATTTGCGTAATTTAAGTCATAGATAATTTGGTGATCATGATTTGAAATGAAAGAAATGGCGCAGAATAGAACAGTAGTATTATCTAAGGTGAATGTTGTATCAGCCATTTTGGAATTTAGATTTTTTAAAATTGCCATATCTTGATTGTTTTGTTTAAGAAAATGGCCGTGTATGATATATTAAAGTGGAAGGAATGCGTGTTTTGTAAACGTGTACAATCAAATGTAATAATTTCAAATTTCAAAGGAATTTCCACATCTTCAAATGATCCACACTTGTAATCTTTCTCGCTGATGTCTTTTGTTAACTGTTTCGCATTCACTTCTGGCAGAATATGAAAATACATACCTGCAGACCTTTATTTATTCTTGTTGGCGAGTTATAGAGATTTCTGAATGGTTTATTTACATTGAAATAATTTTTTTCAAACAGTAAGATTACCACACACATAACACACAAACTGTTTAGGAAGCTGCACGTACTTGTAAAAATACCGAAAACTTATATAATGCATCATTCTTGTTAAAATGTATTTGTTTTGGTGGAAGATCGAATAGTATTTCATCGAGTGAACACTAAAAGAAACAGTGAATGGGCCAGTATAATGCAGTCAAAACCCAAATCAAGTTTGGAGAAGTGTATGGGACAAGTTGAATTCAGTCAAAACCTGAATCAATAGTTTGAAGAAGATTATGGGAACATATAAATACAATCAAAACCTGAATCAATAATTTCAAAAGTCAGAACATGAATCAAGAGTTTGAAGGGAGGCATGGGAACTGTTAATTACAGTCCAAACATGAATCAATTGTTTTGAAGGATGGCATGGGAACAGTAAAATACAGTCAAAACATGAATCAATGGTTTGAAGGGTGGCATTGAAACAGTTAAAACATGAATCAATAGTTTGAAGGAAGGTATTGGAACAGTTGAATACAGTCAATCTATGATTCAATAGTGTGATGGAAGGTATGGGAACAGTTAAATACAGTAAAAACATGAATCAATAGTTTGAAGGAAGGTATGGGAACTGTTAAATAGTCAAAACATGAATCAATGGTTTGAAGAGAGGTAAAGGTACAGTTAAATAGTCAAAATATGAATCAATAGATTGAACGGAGTTATGGACACAGTTGAATACAGTCAAACCATGAATCAATGGTTTGAAGGGAGATATGGGAACAGTTAAAAACAATCAAAACCTGAATCAATAGTTTGAAGGAGGTATAGGAACAGTTAAGTACAGTCAAAACATGAATCAGTAGTTGGAAAGAACAGTTAAATACAGTCAAAACATGAATCAATGGTTTGAAGGTGGGTGTCGGACCATAAAAATACACTCAAAACCTGAATCAGTGGTTTGAAGGGAGGTATGGGAACAATTAAATACAGTCAAAACATGAATCAATGATTTGAGGAGAAAGACAGGTTTCCTAATGAAGGTAAGTTTTCTCTAAAAGCATAGAAATTGCAGCAGTTAAATATAGTCAAAACTTGAATCAATAGTGTATATGAGGTTATGGAAACATTTAAATACAGACAAACCCTGAATCAATAGTTTGAAGGAAGATATGGGAACAGTTAAATACAGTCAAAACCTGAATAAATAGTTTGAAGTAAGGTATGGGAACAGTTAAATAGTCCAAACATGAATCATAGTTTGAAAGAAGGTATAGGTACAGTTAAATACAGTCAAAACCTGAATAAATAGTTTGAAAGAGGGTATGGGAACAGTTAAATACAATCAAACCATGATTCAATAGCTTGAAAGAGGATATGGGAACAGTTAAATACAGGCAAAACCTGAATCAATAGTTGGTAGGAGAGTATGGGATCAGTTTAATTTAGATGAACCGTTACCCAGTAGTGTCAATGGGTGGTAAGGTACCTGTTAAAAAAGTTAAAATCTTAATCAACAGTGTGAAAGGTGGTGCAGAGAAAGTTAAAATCAACTGAAACCGTCATAAAAATTATGAATGGTGGTATCATACCGAACAAAAAATACAAAAAACATTTGATACATTACCAGACACTGAAATTTTAAAATACAATGTGCATGGTTGGTATTGTAACAAACCAAAAAAAGTTATTTTAATTAGCATAAGGGGACGTATGTACCACAAAATCCAAAATTTATTAAAGGGTATGCTTTGGTACCCAACAGAAAGAAGTAATTTTGATCAACAACTAAGTAATGTGCGTTAGGATTAACACTGGTACTCATGACTAGTCAGTCCCAACTACTCGCTAGAAAACAGCCTTTGATGCTAACATATCAGTTTTCCGGACAGCGTTACCACACCAAAAAGAAGGGGAACACCTCCCACAGGTTTGCGCCCTGTTCCCTCACACACGCACATACCGCGAAACTAAGCCTGTGGTTTACTGATTTAAAGTCATTTTAAAGGAGTACTGAACCATAAATAATAATCAACAATAAAGTGTTTATCATCATATGATAACGAATAAAAAAGGAAATAGTTTCTACAGTGTGTGTATGGTAATAAAAAATATAGTTTGGTCATCGTTACAAACAAACAGGTTTGATACAGATCTGAATCAAATGAAAACAACGAATGTATGAATCGGCAATTGTTGATTGAACTTTTCTGTTAACCATTTAAATCAAGCATTTCATGAACGTGTACATACACGAATATGTCGGCCATATTTGTGAAGAATGAAGTTTGTTTGCCAACGTATTATTATCAAAAAAAGTAAAAAACTGGTTTCTGAAAAGTTATTTCTATATAACATAGCATTCCAACGGTAACACAAAACTACATCTTCTGGCATGACATACAAAGCCACGAAATATTCATTCCATACTTTGAAAACATGTTGACCTGGATAAAATGCATAATTTATGTTTACATAAAACACCAACAAATCGTTTTCACCAAAACATTAATAAATACAAATAATATCGAAGTCAACGAACCTTGTTGTGTATAGATGGTTAATCCTTCATTATCATGCTATGAATAATAAAAACCATATTGTAAGTTTAACTCGCAGATTAAAGTATTTCTCTACAAGGGCACACCACTATTCAATGAAAAGTCATATATCACGTTACTGTTTGTGTCATTCTTCTTATTGTGTTATTACGTCACGGCGCATGCGCTTTAAAGCAGATAAATTAGCAATATTGACTTTGGTGGCGATTATTGTATGAATAACAAAACGTATAATAGAACAATAGTAATCCTGTACGTGTACATGCCTGTAAATTATCTTGTTTTTTCTACACAGCATAATGACATACACATACATTTATCAACAGATTATTTGTGTTACATGACATGTAGAAAAAAATCAAGTAGCAGGTTTCATCCTTAAAGGCAATTTGTCAGGATTGTTCAAGCTTTTAAAATTGACTAAAAACATATTTTCCCAATATAGCATGCCTGTATATGCTCTCTAACCCTATACTGCCAAAGGATATCTATTCAAACATGCCAAATTATTAATATTATATTATTGGATATTTAGCGTCAGTTTTATGCCATCGAGGGCTAACAGACGATCAGTTAACCTAACAACTGTTTCCTGGGATTCTCCGCAAGTAACTGATAACTTTTCCACTTGAATGAGTGGTGAGAGACGAATGATAATGAGACAAATGTCGTATATCAATCATCGCGGAGACTGTTGCCGGGCGGGGGATTCAAACTTACGACCCCTTGATTGATAGTCAGATGCGTAACCGACTGAGCTAATACGGCCCGGTTATATTATATTAAAAAGGGATTTCCTAACTTGGGCTACTCGCTTAGGTTAGACTAAAATAGATTTCCCGCTTAAAAGTGCAATATATTGTGTGACTTATAAAATGAGACATGTGATTTCAGTTATCAATTATGCACAGGGGCGGATCCAGGATTTCAGTTTAAAGGAGCGCATTACAAAATCTGAACGGGCACACTTGTTTTTGTTTTCAGTAGAAATATAGTGGATTTTAATCAAATATAGGGGTGTTTTTTAAGTAGATCCGCCGTTGATATAGACTCACACGTAGTAAAAATTGTTTCATCTTAGATAGAGTCCAAACGACGTCAAGCAGTATTAAGTGCTGTCTATTTTTAGAATTAGGATTTCGTTTCAAGTCTACCACTCCAATTTAGATATCGATTTTGTCACGTTTTGGTGGATTTGACATACCAAACCATTTGGGTTTATTTATAAATGATAATGAGATACTTTATATCCATTTTAATACTTTTTTTATTTTATAAGACATTTATAGCGTTTTGATTTTAGATTTTAGACAAGTTTATCATGGAGTCGCCAGAAGATTTAAAGCTAGCTTTCCATATACTATTGCACCAATCAAAAAACACTTTTAATAGGATACAAATAGAGCTTTTTTAAATATAACATTTACTTTTCATTTTATAAATATGTAACTGTGTGTTGGTCTCAGAAACATAGTGCTAAAATAATGTGGCATGAGCAAACAGACACGTGCCTACACTTTTTTCTGAGAAATCGAAAAATTAAAAAAAAATTATACGCAATAAAACTCGGACCCCTTACTAGGCTACTTCATTTTTCCCTTTATTTAAGTGAATCAAACTTAAAACATTACATTTATTTGGTTATAAAACAGTGAATTCTAGGTTAATATTATGGATAGCAGCAAGGCCCTCCAAAACATAAGAAATATATGTCAAAACGCACCTACGACAGTTTAACTGTTTTTTTGTTCGGGGGATCATGCTCTTATACCTCCCTATAACTGGCACTACACATCGTTTTTTAGCCAAGCTAAGACTCTGGCTAGTGAACAGTAGTAAGTTGAACACAAGTGCCGCACAAGTATTAATATGGCATCCAGCTTTGTTAATGGAGGTACACCTCTGAATTAATCTGAGGAAGAACTGGGTTTCCACAAATAACTGGCAAATGTCCTCACATATGTTTTGGCTGAAGGGAACTAAACACAAGCTGATAATACATATAGATCAGCTGCAAACACGCTGATAATACATATAGATCAGCTGCAAACAAGCTGATAATATATATAGATCAGCTGCAAACACGCTGATAATACATATAGATCAGCTGCAAACACGCTGATAATATATATAGATCAGCTGCAAACACGCTGATAATACATATAGATCAGCTGCAAACAAGCTGATAATACATATAGATCAGCTGCAAACACGCTGATAATATATATAGATCAGCTGCAAACAAGCTGATAATACATATAGATCAGCTGCAAACAAGCTAATAATACATATAGATCAGCTGCAAAAACGCTGATAATATATATAGATCAGCTGCAAACAAGCATATAATACATATAGATCAGCTGCAAACAAGCTGATAATACATATAGATCAGCTGCAAACACGCTGATAATATATATAGATCAGCTGCAAACACGCTGATAATACATATAGATCAGCTGCAGACAAGCTAATAATACATATAGATCAGCTGCAAAAACGCTGATAATATATATAGATCAGCTGCAAACACGCTGATAATACAAATAGATCAGCTGCAAACACGCTGATAATATATATAGATCAGCTGCAAACACGCTGATAATACATATAGATCAGCTGCAAACAATCTCGTGCACAAGCCTATGTAAGTTATTAAGTACATGTTTATGTTTTCGCACGAATAGAACTATTAAAGAGAACGAATTAGCGAAAGCGAAACTAAATAATTTCAGGTTAATGTTTAAGGTACATCTGCTCAAGGAGATGTTAAACATTGTTTCCTCCTTATAAAGTATAAATATTTACCGTGCAGGAGCTTTTGACTCAATGCCAAACAAGTATGTACGGAGTATATCATAATGTACAGATTAATTGATATATAACGACAACGAAATCTAGAGAATGTAAATCTATTTTGTCCATGAATAATATGATCTGTTCATGGATTGATATAAAAGACTGGCAACTATGGGGTGCCGTTTTACTATTTAAACTCAATCAGTGATATCACTTATTCGAATAGGTGATATCACTCACTCGAATAAGTGATATCACCTATTCGAAACGAATGAGTGATATCACTTATTCGAAATGAATTTAGACAATGATTTCTCCCAAGGATGTTAATATATTTAATAAAATATAGATCTATAACGAGAATAAAATAGAAATATCAAATATATTGTGTAAAAATACAGTATGTTATCAAATAAATATTATTGCGAATGTAGAATATATATTGGCTTATTCTTTAATCATTTTATAGGACCATTTATTTTGGCGGCTGAGGGTCATAAATTCAGTGCTGAATCATTTAATTAGGGATCAGTCTGTTTTTTCTTGCTTGATAAATCGAATAAGTGATATCACTTATTTGAATAAGTGATATCACTGATTCGTTTTGAATAAGTGATATCACTCATTCGAATAGGTGATATCACTCAATCAAATAAGTAATATAACTTATTCGTTTCGAATAGGTGATATCACTTATTAGATTGAGTGATATCACTTATTCGAATGAGTGATATCGCTTATTCGTTTCAAATAGGTGATCGCTCATTCGAATAGGTGATATCACTCATTCGAATAAGTGATATCACCCATTCGAATGAGTGATATCACCTTTTCGAATGGGTGATATCACTTTTTGAGGTTAACTAGTGGAACGGCACCCCATAGACAACTAGGTATAAGATATTGGTCCATGCATTAATCAAATTATTTTTTATTATTCAAATATGTGATATCACTCATTCTAATTAGTGATATCACTTATTTGAATAAATGATATCACTCATTCGAATAAGTGATAGGCTGTTTTTATCGTTTAATACACGAAGGAACTATAAATAAAGATAAATCTACACATTGACTCATATTAAGAGTTCCAATATCGGTCTATAATCAATATTGACAATTATATTATAATATATACATATAATCTTCAGATAATTCTCTTTTTTATTGACGATATTTTAGCACTAGTCGGGCGTGTACAAATGAAGCTGAGGTACCAAGAACATCTTCAACGGCAAACATAACTTTTGACATAAACATATAGCTCAAAGAAGAATGGAGAAGGATATACAAAGTGTTACTGTTGTTTAAAAATAGTAATAACTGAGCCAGCCTTACATAAAATTTCGGAAACTTCATTAAATGCTGATGTCAATTCAAGTTAGAAGGTAGCAGTTTAAAGGATTCTTACATTTTATAAAACTCCTACAATGTCATGTGTACCAGGTGCGCATGTGTGTTAGTTTTAAATACAGGCTAAGCGCTTAGTTTGACAAGATTATTAAAACGCAATATTGACGTTTACTTCTTAACTAGACTATATTCTACTTAACTCCACCACATTTATTTACAATAGCCCGTGTTATATTTTACAAATCGACATTTAGCTCTTCAGTGTATGTTACGTATATTTTGCTAGTGTGTTTCTTAAAGCAACATATCCACGTTTGAACTTTAAAAAAAATTAATTGAGTTATGAGCACATTTCCCATACAAACATATGATCAATTAGCTGTATATGAGCATATAAACACAATCCGGAACAAAATGATGCCCAAATTATAATGCGTGACTAACACTTCATAAAACAAGCGTGTAACTCACCCGAGTCAAAAAAAATGTCAAAATGACTTTCAAGGCAGGTCAAGTACACTACGCACTAAAACGTGAAGTTTTTTAATACGACTCGCATAATTCAATTTGAAGCCAAGTTTGAATCCTCGGCAATTTAAAAATAATTTATGAAGCGTTTGTCACGCTTTATAATTTGGACATTTTTTTTATAATTCTAAAGCGTTCTGGATAGTGTTTGTTAGCACATATACAGCTCACTGACCATATATTTATGTATGGAAAATGTGCTCACAACTCAATTGAAAAACTTTTTAAAAAAGTTTAAACGTGGATGTGTTGCTTTAATGTGGTCAATAACTATTTATAGCTAATGTTTACCATACCGACTCTAAATTGTGTATGCGGTATCTCGTATCACGTAATTTTATTTTGCAAAATATTTCATCGAGTCTTTCATTGTATGTATGCACTTTAATTTTAAGCGGTTATTTGTCCATGGTGAACTATTAACTGAACCAGTAAGTAAACAGAAGCTCATGGTGTACATTTCAAACTTGTTTATTTACATCGATTGTGAAACACGTTATTACATGTACAGCTTAAACATATCGAAGTATTCCTGGCTAGAACCAGTAGTAAGTAAGTATATAAAAGGAAATGTCACTTGCTCATGGACATCACTCAAAGCCGTGGCGGAAAGTCTAACCCACGACTTTCCGATCATGTAATCGATGCTCTATCTCTACCACACGTCCCACAGGTTCATGGTGTACACATCTGTAGCAAGAGACTTATAATCGTGTCAGTTGTTAAACAAATATTTAACATAAATTAATAAGCATATATTTTTTTACCTGTATTATACTAAATACTCAGGTTTTGTTTCCAGGTCACTGTATTTTCAATGTAAAAAATATAAATAAAGAGAAATAACTCTCCCCCACCCCCACCCCCCTTGTACGTGTACACCCTATATCAAAAAACTTTTGTTTTCTTGTTAATTAAATTTATAAAGCGTTTGTCACGCTTTATAATTATGACATTTTTTTTATAATTCTAAAGCGTTCTGGATAGTGTTTGTTAGTACATATACAGCTCACTGACCATATATTTATGTAACCCAACTTACAATTATATAAATGCACTTTAATTTTAAGCGGTTATTTGTCCATGGTGAACTATTAACTGAACCAGTAAGTAAAAAGGAGCTCCCTACACCCCGCCCCCTTCCCCCCTCCCCCCCCCTCCCTGTACACCTTATATCTGGAACTAACAGTGATACTCTTTAGACATTTGATTACCATGCATAAAACTGGATCAAAGATAAACGTTCCATGTTGAGTAATAACTGATTTTAAAAATAGATGAATTAATGTGATTGTATAATATAGATCTAATGTGACTTTAAAATAGTGCTGATGTAAGAAATATGTCTATATTTAAACCGATTGACACATTCATTGTCTTTTAATCAGATTTCGTAATAGAGTGGGCTGCATTTGACTTGGATTTATTTGTAAAAAATCTTTTAAGACTTTATGCTTTTAAACTTGTAATTTGTTTTAATGTCAAATCCTTCCATCCCTGCTATGTGTGAGTATCTAACAAAGTTGATGTAATGTTTTTTTTTCTGGAGTGATATCTTCTTTTGTCCCCCGTTTTGCGAAAAGCGGGAGACACTAATTTGGGTCTGTCCGTCTGTCTTTCCCACTATCCGTCACACTTTTGATTTCTGTGCACTAACTTGAGAATGCCGAAGTCAAATATCTAAAAAGTTTAATACAATGTTTATATCGACGGAACACGGGTTAAGTTCGATTTTAGGGGTTGTGACATTTAGCGTTGTATAGTTATGCCCCTTTAATTTGTGAAAAATCGTAATTTCCGTTCGTCTGTGACAATTTTTTTTGGTTGTACGTGCAATAACTTTAGAATGCCTGAATCAAATATTTTGAAATTTTAATTCATTTTTTATAATATATATTATGATAAAATACAGGCTAGGTTCGACAGTAATGCCCCTTTAATTTGTTAAATATCGTATTTTTAGAGATTATCGTGCAATAACTTAAGAATGCCAGAATACATTCTTTTGAAAAAAACGGGCAATATAAATTCATATAATTTACTTATTCTTTTTTTAGATACGCACCACGTGTATTTATTGTTAAGCAAATACAAAACACGCCCACTCGTATTGGTATGTGTGTTGTTCCCAAAGAGACATGTACTATACATAAATACTGACTTATTATACAAATTGATATGTACACACCTTACATGTAACTTTGATCATTTTGATCTCGACGGTGTCGCCTTGAATCAGTAATAGAGTATCATGCCGCAGACACATGGTAAAATATCCCACTTAGTCACATTATGCTAACACCGGTCTGTCCAGACATAGAATTATCATCTAAGCAAGAAAAGCCTCCTTAATGCGCAATAAGGTTGCTCTCCGACCTACTAAAACTAGTAGATGTATTTATTTATTTATAATATGTGTTAAAATTAACGTTTATAGGATTTTACCAGATGCATGTATTTTTGAACATTTGAGAATCTTTGTTAAACAAAATATTACGGTGTCACTGCTCTGTTTTTAACAAAATCAAGCTGGCCAACCTACCAGTTAATATGCAGTTTTTATGTGCAGATATATTTTTATCCTGCAAATCCTAGACCATATTTTATATAGAAGAAAGAACAATGTTTAACAGCGTACTGTGACATTTAAATATAAATTTATTAGAAATTATAGTAGTATGTGAATATTTATCAAAATGTTCACGATTCCCTTTAAATAGACATGTACTAGTTATTCTGAAAGCATTTATGTTTAATGCATAAATCAAAGCGACATTGTCAAATTACAAATTCATTTTGAGAATTTTACACTTTCTGTTGTATCTTTACTATTTATTAAATATTGTCACAGTTTTGAGTGTTTTAACTAATCCACGAGCAATATTATAGGTTTCTGAACTTATATGG
The DNA here is from genome assembly GCA_029582155.1 of Panopea generosa. Lineage (NCBI taxonomy): Eukaryota > Metazoa > Mollusca > Bivalvia > Adapedonta > Hiatellidae > Panopea > Panopea generosa. The sequence goes on from CM055905.1 coordinate 47,624,969, forward strand.
AAAACTATTAGTTAACGAGTTGTTTTGGCGGAGGAATACGAGCCTGCGTGTTATCCATACATGTTTAGCAACCTTTGCATTGTATAGTTTCATATTGTTTAGGACTTTTAACAATAATCTAAAAAAATCCTAACTGTCATACTAAGCAATTCAAGTAATCATATATCAAGCAAAAAAGTATTTGTTGATTTGGTAATCACTGTTTAAGGCATTTACAGTATGGTTGTAATATATTTTACTACTATGATTTACATTTCTGATGAATAACAACGTGTGTCTTACTCAAGATCAATGCATATACCTAACGGACCAGTCTGTAACTCAAGATCAATGCATATACCTAACAGACCAATCGGCCACTTACGATCAATGCATATACCTAACGGATCAGTCTACGACTGAAAATCAATGCATATACGCAACGGACCAGTCTGTAACTCAATATCAATGCATATACCTAACAAACAAGTCTTAATTTAAGATCAATGTATATAACTCACGGACCAGTCTGCAACTTAAGATTAACGCAAATACCTAACGGACAAGTATGCGACTTAAGATCAATGCATATACCTAACGGACAAGTCGGCAACTTAAGATCAATGCATATATATGCAAATCAATGCATATACGCAACGGATCAGTCTGCAACTGAAAATCAATGCATATACCTAACGGACAAGCCTGCAATTTATGATCAATGCATATACCTAACGGACCAGTCTGCAACTTAAGATCAATGCATATACCTAACGGACAAGTTTGCAACTTAAGATCAATGCATATACCTACCGGACCAGTCTGCAACTTATTATTAAGATCAATGATCAGGCTGCAACTTATGGATAACGTGCATATCTAGCATATCATTAAAAAATTTAAAGGTACCGTACATTATTATAAAACTTATAAATGTACATACTAAACAAAATATTGTTCAATTTAAGACCAATGCATATTCCTAATGGATCAGTCAACATATTGACGACAAGAAAAAGATTGATGCAAGGCATCAATGGTGCCGCAAGTTTGTTTTAAAACAAAAACAACGAGTTTGCTTTGTATGTTTATTTTATGAATTCAATGTCTAAACAGAGAATGGCCGTTTATTATAAAACGTTATTAAGAGACAAAACAATCATTTTGAGCATGTACGACTAGCTTATATAAATGTGATGTAGGAAAGCCAACAATGTATAATAGAAAGATAAACGAGTTATGTCGGCTTATCAGATTAAAAAAATAGAATTAAGTCACCACTTCAAAGATTGTGTTATGACACCTTTTCTCAAACACGTTGAGCACACATTACAAGGCATTTCCGAAGCCAAATTTAAATAAAGTAATATCAGTCGAACAGAGAACTTTAAACCTGATCTGGATATAAAAACTGGTTGCATGAATACAAAAGCTGCTGGGTTTCTTTCGTATACTATTTTCATAAGCATGTACATGGTTTTGGTCATTTGTGTAATTGATGAAATTTAGATCATTGGATGCGAGTAAATCACAGACAAAACCAACATCGAAAATGGTTTCATATTGATTGTTGCAAGTGAATTTTCACTTGTTTACATTCTTTCTACTTGGTGGCGGTAGTCTAATGGATAGAGTGTTGGCCGCTCACGCCAAAGGTTGCGAGTTTGATCCTCAGATCGATCCGATACCTTTCATAAAGCAACACTCAGTACTAGTCTGGTTCCACCCAGGAAGCGGACTCTAGAGCGGTTCATATGAGTTCGGAGCTTTCCACGCAATCGAGCTAAAATAAATTAGTATATACTAACTTTCATTTGATGTCTCGATTTCACATGCCAATGCAGGAAATTTACTTCTACGTGCACTTTTTTCCGTTTTTTAGTTTATCCAAAGTAATCCTGATTTGACTGTGCAACTTTATCTCGACCTGTTTCGGTTCCATTTTCGGTAAAATCACATTCTTGTGAACTTGACCACTAACTTCATTCGTTACCGCAAAATTACGTCTCGGTCTGCCTACATTGAATCAGAATGGCGAATATGCTAAATCGACATTACCGAGCTGAAAAAAAAGCCAAGCAACACAATTAACGACATAGTTGTACATTGCAAACTATTAAAAGGCGCAAATATTTCACAACTTTGGTGCAAATTGCCTAAAGCCATATTTGCTTTCTTTTCCATGCGTCTTCCTGCTAGCGTGAATTGAAAAATCCGCATGCAAAAAATGTAAACATCACGTGACAAGATAAGCACATTGGTTGGCTGATTAAAATATCGCTGCGTGTTGTGGAACACGTATGCATAAATATAAACATCACGTGACGAGGTCAGCACTTTTGATTGGTTGCTTGAAATTTCGTGCAAAATTTGTTGTATCAGACTAAATTTGTTGGGACTAGCTAGTATAAAGACTTTTCAGATATTTGGAAAACAAATATAAAATTCTTGCGTTGTTCTTTTTGTTTTAAATACAACTACAATATGTAGTAAGAATTAACGAATTATGTCATAACCTGTAATAATGGCAAATAAATAAGTTTTTTAAGTCCTAATTTTAATTTTTGATCTCTTGATTGTTCAATTTTCGATCCCTTGATTTGTCTAAGGGGCTAGTCATTATATTAAAAAAGTATTCTACCTTCAAAATAAACAACTAGAAAAAAGTAAGGTTTCCTACAAACAACTGAAAATACAAAATATAAATTTAATGTACTTGGACATTTTACTACATTATGTATATCCTAGTTAAAGATTTCGTACAAACACCTCCCCAATACCCTTACGCAACCCCATGCTCAAGCTTACGACGCGTCTACGTGGATAAGGGGTCAAAATAAAAAAATACACAAATAGCCAAAGGGGTATTTTCTTGCGTAGATTCACTATAATTTGTTGCAAAATTAGGTAAATGTTGCATTAATATTTGGTATGACCGCAATTGTGTTTAATAACTTCTAAAATACGCCGCCGCATGGAATGCACGTAACGTTGTATTGCGTCTATACGCTTACGTTCTGATAGTCGTGGCATATTCGCTGTTATAAATTTTCAAAATCTCTGGTTCTTTCTTTTGAACGAGCCTGGACTTTTCTGCATCTGAAGCATTCATCGAATCATAATTCTTTATATCCAGAGATGAAGTTTGAATCCCATGCTGTTGATCATCACGTATTCTCTTAAATGTTATTGTAGAAGTTGACTCTACATACATATCATTATGACTGAATTTACAAATTCTTAAACAATTTGCGAAAAGCTGAATTTCCATAAGAAGGATCACAAGTACTGCCTATTATATAAACAGATATTTTTGTTTTCATCTATAAAATACTTTTTTCAGACTTCGGAAATCATTAACTAGTCAAATTAGTATCTCCAAGATGAATGGAAGGAATTGCTTAAGCTTCTTTACCTCTTGATTCCCCGTATCATCCAAGTTTCCACTTTGTTCCTGGCAGGTCATATCTTCGCTAGTTTCAACTGTAACCTCGTCAGTGCTAGTTGCATCGTTACCATCCGAACTGAAAAAATAAAGTCAAGTGATAAAGTATAAGTAATACGTGTTCTTTATATATAAATAACGTAATATTTTAATTCTTAATTCATTGCATCTGAAAAGATCCGTCATACTTCTGCGTCTATGTGTCTATCTATAACATGCTGTTTGTGAATCCATACTAGATCCGATCTGATATGATTGTAATTAATGTGTGTATGTTAATGTATGCATATGTCTTGTACCATTTGCGAGTCATTGTGTAATTGTACAAACATATGGCGTAGGTTAAACACTTCCTTTTTTAGATGTACAGTAGGTTGCCTCCGTTGCGTGCTATACAATGCACCTTGGCGAAGCGCCACCGCCGCCCGTAGTAAATATGTATGTGTGTTTGTGCCTGAGGCTGTTCGTAATGTGTCTCCTTATATATATATACATATTGATATTCCTGTCACATTCATTACTGAGAAAACAAATAAATCAGCTCATTTATAGTTAATAGAAATGACAAGACTAATAGCATTTACCATTTTCTGATAGATACCGGTGTTACTTCAAACTGCATATCGTCCATTGAAATCAATTTCGTCATATCTCTAACATAATTAAACATATCTATTAATGTCGATAATTTTAAGACAACAGCTTTTCAAGCTGGCCAACACATGCCTTGATCATCTCGGCTATGTGAATCCATAACAATAAAGGCACCGTTACCCACTTGCTTGATTCCAATGGTTGACCCTGAATTTCATAATGTCAAAAAAGTTCCACTCGAATCTCTTAAGCATTGCTGCAAAGCTGACGTGATGCTATAACTATGTGACTCAGGATCACCCGTACTTTGAGACATAATCCCGCTTCTTGGCACACACAAATTTAATTCTAAAACATCGTTTCCAATGTGTACAGTTGCAGGTAACGTGTTAATAAGCAAGTAGTGTCCCTGGCTTGATATTGATGAAAACAAGTCAGTACCATTTTGAAGGATGCGGTCAACGTCTCTTGTACACTCAGGATAACAATTTCTACTTCAAAAACAAGTGCTATACAAGTGCAATGACTTCCATCATTTACTAAATCTCCTTGATGACAGCTGCCTTTACAAATAAGACTAAAAAAAGGGAAAATATGTTTAATTGAATGTATATACATTTATAACTTAATTCAATAAAGATAAAAATAATAAAACGAATACCTCGATTTTTTTTATAAATTCATTTTTATTAAAAAAGAAATTATATATCGCTAGGCGGGCTCGAACGTTCGATCTCTAGACTGACAGGCGCACGCCTTACCAACGCTACAGCGCCACTTAGACATTGAGCATTTATTATCACAATAATAGCATGTCACTCTCTTGTTAGGAGCAGACCGATGGCATATTGTTTTTTCTTGCTAAATCTTTTTTAATATAGCATTGAATGAAAATAGATTAAACATATATTTCAATGTTGTATTGATTATTTGTTTGCCTCAGCTTGTCCACCAGTTTGGTTCTTTCTGTCTCGGTGCTTTTGAAGGTTTGACCTACACAGTGTAGATATTTTAATTTATTGCATACATGTTTTAACAGACTGGTCCATTTAAAATCATTTACACACACATGTCATGACATACATACCTTTTCATCTGCGTTTTACTTTGTACAGATGAATATCTACTCGTAAAAAAGCTATTCAGCTTTAAAAAAGACCAAACACTGGACGTCAGTAGAATATACTCAAGCATCATGCTAGAAGTAGTAAGTTTGTACATATTTTAGGTACATCAAATACGTGCATAATTTGTTTAACACAAATCGTTTAGATGGTAACTTGAGTTCAGAGTAAATGTGTAGAAGAAAAACCTATGCTTGCCAAATTTTAGGGAGAAGTACTATGGGAGAAGATCGCTTCAATGAACTCGTGCTTATGTATGTACATAAAGACATACCCATTGACATAGACTCTATTGTAGATATGTATGCCAGAAGACATCCAAGGAAGATGGTTCTGTTAAATCCCTTATAAGCATGAAATACTGACTGAGAAGTTACTTGTACATATCCATACACATCTACTCGGAATACTTGTATTAGGCATTCCCATGGAAAATCCTATCTTCAATCTGCGCCCCTACCCCCTAACATCAATTCCTGGATCCGCACCTGTAAACATTAGTAAGAAAGGTAAAATTGATACCACACATGATAATATTCCATCATTGGATTTTCAGAAAATCAAAAACACAAATGTGCACACTTTCTTTTGCGTTTTAGTATGAATGGAGATATTTATTAGTGAACAACCAGACATAAAAAATAAAATACATATACTTCGTTTAACACTTATTGTTCGTAATTAAACAAACAGACACACCGGTGATCTAGATTTTAGACACTGTACGTAAACATGCTGTCCTTGATGTTATTAATGGGTTTCACTGTGCACACTCAGGGATTAATGCAATGAAACGACAATATTGATTTGCCTAACTGTGGACTCGTTTTTATCGTCGACCATTCCCAGGTGTGTTGAAAAAATATTTTTGTCCAATTTGTCTTTTTTATATCAACGTTGTATTACGTTTACTACATTTAATTTAGTGTTTAGCTTTTAATAAGATAATGTGTATATAATACGATAACAAATTTAGTTTAAAAATGCTAATTTACACTGATTGGAACACAGTTTGTAATCGTCATTTTATGATGTTCCCCATTACTAGTTTTTTTTTTTAATCGATAGCATTCTAACTTTAGAGTCAACCAAAGTAGGGAAATTCCCGTTTGTGTTTAGTTAATAAAAGATGTCGCGTGCTTCCATTTTACAGATCATATGACTGAATGGTTTCCTATACAATCAATAAAAGCTATGATATTTACGACACTCTCGTCGTTAGTGTACTACACAAGTGCACAATGTATGGAAATTTATTGGCATTCGATCAGATGAAACTATTTAAAAGTATTATTACTAAAATGTTGTTACTATTTGTGGTTACTGCGATATTGATATAATGATTATCGTTTATGTTTGTGTGTTTATTACTTATTCGTTTTGCCTATGTTAATCGAATATTTAGCGTCATTTTTATGCCACCGAGGACTAACAGACGATCAGTTAACATAACCACTGTCTCCTATGATCCTGAAAGGTTAACCAGTACTCGAGCACACCCCATCTCTGCAAGTAACTGATAACTTTCCCACTTGAATCAGCAGTGAGACAAATGATACTAAGACACAGGGTCGCATATCAATCATCACGGAGACTTGCCGGGCGGGGATTCGAACTCATGACCCCTGGATTTACCTATGTGCGTGATGCTATAAATATATTTTATATTTCTGTTAATGAATGAATGACCAATTAACATAGTAGTTGTATTACAAATATATCTCAAACATCGTATTAAGCGGGACGGTAGTGCAGTGAATATACTGTTTCAGTCGCTCACAATCCCAGCTCAAAAGCAAAACTCATAACTGGTTCTCGATAGGGGTCCAGTTAAACTCTGAGCTTTAAATGCTAAAACATACAAAACTAATATTATCACATACACACGTATATAACGGTACATGTATACTACAACATACAACACTAATATTATCACATACACACGTATATAACAGTATATGTATACTAAAACATACAACACTATTAACACATACAGACGTATATACCGGTACATGTATACTAAAACTACTAAAACATACAACACTAATAACACATATACACGTATATACTGGTACATGTATATTACAACATACACTACTACTAACACATACACACATATATACCGGTACATGTATATTACAACATACAACACTATTAACACATACATACGTATATACCGGTACATGTATACTAAAACATACAACACTATTAACACATGTACACTTATACCACTATTAGACACAGGTACATATACATACCCAGTCATTATAACACTATATATTAGACAGCTAGCACACAGATACAAACCCATTCATTATAACACTATATATTAGACAGCTAACACACAGGTACAAACTCAGTCATTATAACAACATATATTAGACAGATAACACACATATACAGATCCAGGCATTATACCTCTATGTATTAGACAGCTAACACAGATACAAACTCAGTCATTATAACACTATATATTAGACAGTTAACTGCTACTAATGATATATTTGCTGCTGATACTACTACTGCTGCCACTACTTTTACTGCTGGTACTATTTCAATTTTTAGTTGCTGCTACTACTGTTACTACTTTTGCTACTGCCACTACTTTTGCTGCTACTATACTACTACTACTACTACTACTATTACTATTACTACACTTAAATAAGTGATAAAGAACACTAACAACGACTGCTGATGCTACAATAGCTACTACTGTTGTTGCTTCTACTACTTCTGCTACTGCTACTATTACTGCTATTATAAATGTTAATGCTACTATTACTACGTCTGCTGCTATTAATACTACTACTTCTGCTGCTGATATTGCTACTTCTTCTGCAGTTGGTTCAACTGCTACTGTTACTAATATTACTAGTGATTCTGTTGCTTCAACTACTACTTTGCTGCTGATACTTCTACTGCTGTTGCTGTTAATACTTCTTCTTCAGATCATGATATTTCTATTGCTGCTACTACTGTTTATGTTGCCACTATTTTTCCTACTTCTACTTCTATTGTTTCTGCTGCTGCTACTACTACTTTTGCTGCTGCTTCTACTGCTACTGCTTTTACTACTAATATTACATTTGCTATTACTCCTACTTATATTTTGCTGGTGATACTACTTATGCTGCTGATACTTCAACCACTTCTATTAATGTTGCTGCTGCTACAACTACTACTTTTGTTGCTTCTACTACTGCTACTAGTTTTGCTGCTACTTCTACTTTTTTGTTGATGCTACAGACCCTAAATCGTTCATGTACCCCATTATTGCACTCAATTTGCACTCCGATCGCGCTCAGTTCGTGCTCCGTTCGCTGCACTCAATTAAGTGCAGTTAATTTAATGCATTCACAAATGCAAGCATCGCTCACGAGCGCTATTAATTTAATATATGTGTGGTATATATTATCTTTATTTAATAGTCCGTTCCGCGTTCACTCCGTTCGTTCAGCGTTCGCTGTTTTTTGTTCTATTAAAAACTACAACAAGAAGAAAGAAATTAGTTTAACCAACAACATGGTGACACAAAAGGACTTTCAAACAACTTCATATATATATATAAGTTATCACGTTAGTGTTTCCATATACCTTAACCTTTCTGGAACATTGACATGGATCAATTAAAAAAATCTACTTTAATGCAAAGATAGAAACTTATAGAAATACGTGGAAGCCAGAAAAAATATGTTAATGGAAAATACGTGTCAGATGATGAGTTTTGAGATGGAACTTAGTCGCAACTGTGAACGTTCTATATGAAAAAAAACGTATATTATTAGCGGATACTCTGTCGAACATCACGAATTTCTATGAAACACGTGAATCTAGACTTTAATCATGGCATTAACCTTTTATCGCTTGATAAAAGATTTGTATCGAAAACTACTTCAAATGAATGTGAGAGACTATTTTAGTAAAGTTTTGTTAAGATTGAACAGGTCTAAAACTTTCTCAAAATACATTTCACGCATTGTCGAGGTTAATTTGGTAGATTCCATTATATGTCATTTAATGTTGTACGTGTATTAAATATTTACTACGTTTCATATGCTTGTGTAGAACTGGATATCCTAAACGATGCTTCGTGATTTGGATGAAGAGGGCAAAATACAGAAATAAAATTACCATGTAGAAATACATTGACAACAAATTTGGTTGATTGGTTTTGTTTGGATCTTAAACCAAGTTAACTGGATATGTATTATGCATTTAAACAACGTTTGATTGATAACGCTTTTCAAGATTGAAAAGGTAAAATATCTCACTTAAGCAAAGCATCACATAACTAACACTGTACATCTCGCCTTAATGTCGAACAATGGAAGTTTGAATATAGCACTAAAATTCAAAACAACCAGACTGAGATGTTCTTAATGTACATGTAGAAACAGAGAGACGCACTAGCATCCCGTAATATGAGAGGAGTTGTACCCTTTGTTAATCTAAAGAGACTAAAGGTGAATAGCACGTTGTTATATAATGTACCAACTTTATGAATTTAAGAAATAAATTACTAACTGACAAACAACCTACTCCAACCATGTTTAATCTATTTCAACTATGTAAATGTTTTTATAATGTTTTTGATAAAAGACAAAATTTATTTTTTAGATAATATTGAAAATATTTATTATTAATTGACAGGAATTGTTAATACATGCAATTAAAAACAATCGACAATAGAAATTTATTTTGTAAATTTGCTAAAGAGTATGTTTTTCATTATATTTCATTTCATGTATGTGCAGGATACCATAATTAGTAAGTAATGCGCCGAATGAACATGCTTCAGAACGTCAGAAAGTAATTCGGTGGAACTTGCCCCAGAACTTCAGAAAGTAATCCGGAGGAACTTGCTCCAGAATTTCAGAATGTAATCCGGAGGATAAACGTGCAACATAACTTCAGAAAGTAATCCGGAGGATGAACTTACTCCAGACCTTGAGAAAGGAATCCGAATGATGAACTTGCTCCAGAACTTCAGAAAGTAAACCGGATGATAAACATGCTCCAAAAATTCAGAAAGTAATCCGGATGATGAACTTGCCCCAGAACTTCAGAATGTAATCCGGAGGATGAACTTGCTCCAGAACTTCAGAAAGTGATTCGGATGATGAATTTACCCCAGAACGTTAGAAAGTAATCCGGATGATGAACTTGCTTTAGAACTTCAGAAAGTAATCCGGATCATGAACTTGCCCCAGAACTTCAGAAAGTAAACCGGATGATAAACATGCTCCATAAATTCAGAAAGTATTCCGGAGGATGAACTTGCTCCAGACCTTGAGAAGTAATCCGGATGATGAACTTTCCCCAGAACTTCAGAATGTAATCCGGATGATAAATTTGCTCGAGAACTTGAGAAAGTAATCAGAAAGATGAACGTGCTCCAGACCTTAAAAAGTAATCCGGAGGATGAACTTGTTCCAGACCTTGAGAAAGTAATCCGAAGGATGAACTTGCTCCAGACCTTGAGAAAGTAATCAAGTGGCTGAACTTGCTTCAGAAGTTTATAAAGTAATCCGGAGGATGAACGTGCTCCAGAACTCAAGAAAATTATCCAGTTGATGAATTTACCCCAGAACTTCAGAAAGTAATCCGGAGGATGAACGTGCTCCAGACCTGGAGAAAGTAATCCGGAGGATGAATTTGTGCCAGACCTTGAGAAAGTAATCTGGAGGATGAACATGCTCCAGAACTTCAGAAAGTAATCCGGATGATGAACTTAACCCAGAACTTTCTGAAAGTAATCCTGAGAATGAACGTGCTCCAGACCTTGAGAAAGTAATCCGGATGATGAACTTGCTTCAGACCTTGAGGAAGTAAACCGGAGGATGAAGTTGCTTCAGAACTACAGAAAGTAATCCGGAGGATGCACTTGCTCCAGACCTTGAGAAAGTAATCCGGAGGATGAACTTGCCCCAGAACTTTAGAAAGTAATCCGGAGAATGAACGTGCTCCAGACCTTGAGAAAGTAATCCGGAGGATGAACTTACTCCAGAACCTGAGAAAATAATCTGGAGGATGAACTTGCTCGAGAACTTAAGAATGTAATTCGGAGATGAACATGCCCAAGAAAGTCAGAAAGTAATTCAGAGGATGAACGTGCTCCAAAACGTCAGAAAGTTATCCGGAAGATGAACTTGCCCAAGAACTTTAGAAAGTAATCTGGAGGAACTTGCTCCAGAACTTCAGAAAGTAATCCGGAGGAACTTGCTCAAGAACTTCAGAAAGTAATCCGGAGGATAAACGTGCTCCATTACTTCAAAATGTAATCCTGAGGATGAACTTGCTCAAGACCTTGAGAAAGTAATACGGATGATGAACTTGTCCCAGAACTTTAGAAAGTAATCCGGAGGAACTTGCTCCAGAACTTCAGAAAGTAATCCGGAGGAAAAACGTGCTCCATTACTTCAAAATGTAATCCTGAGGATGAACTTGCTCAAGACCTTGAGAAAGTAATACGGATGATGAACTTGTCCCAGAACTTTAGAAAGTAATCCGGAGGAACTTGCTCAAGAACTTCAGAAAGCAATCCGGAGGATAAACGTGCTCCATTACTTCAAAACGTAATCCTGTGGATGGACTTGCTCAAGACCTTGAGAAAGTAATCCGGAGGATGAACTTGCTCCAGACTTTGAAAAAGTAATACGGATGATGAACTTGCCCCAGAACTTCAGAAAGTTATCCGGAGGATGAACTTGCCTTAGACCTTGAGAATGTAATCCGGCTGATGAACTTGCCCCAGAACTTCAGAAAGTTATCCGGAGGATGAACTTGCCTTAGACCTTGAGAATGTAATCCGGCTGATGAACTTGCCCCAGAACTTCAGAATGTAATCCGGAAGATGAACTTGCTCCAGAACTTGAGAAAGTAATCCGGATAATGAACTTGCTCCAGAACTTGAGAAAAAGTAATCCGGATGATGAACTTGCTCAAGACCTTGAGAAAGTAATCCGGAGGATGAACTTGCTTCAGAATTTCAGAAAGTAATCCGGAGGATGAACTTGCTCCAGACCTTGAGAAAGTAATCAGGAGGATGAAAGTGCTCTAGAACTTCAGAATGTAATCCAGATGATGAATTTGCCCCCCCCCCCCCCCTCCCAGAAATTAAGAATGTAATCCAGAGGATGAACGTGCTCCAGACCTTGAAAAAGTAATCTGGAGGATGAACGTGCTCTAGAACTTCAGAAAGTTATCCGGATGATGAACTTGCCCCAGAACTTCAGAATGTAATCCGGAAGATGAACTTGCTCCAGAACTTGAGAAAGTAATCCGGAGGATGAACTTGCTCCTTAACTTGAGAAAGTAATCCGGATGATGAACTTGCTCAAGACCTTGAGAAAGTAATCCGGAGGATGTACGTGCTCCAGACCTTGAGAAAGAATCTGTATGATTTACTTACTCCAGACCTTGAAAAAGTAATCCGGAGGATGAACGTGCTCTAGAACTTCAGAAAGTTATCCGGATGATGAACTTGCCCCAGAACTTCAGAATGTAATCCGGAAGATGAACTTGCTCCAGAACTTGAGAAAGTAATCCGGAGGATGAACTTGCTCCTTAACTTGAGAAAGTAATCCGGATGATGAACTTGCTCAAGACCTTGAGAAAGTAATCCGGAGGATGTACGTGCTCCAGACCTTGAGAAAGAATCTGTATGATTTACTTACTCCAGACCTTGAAAAAGTAATCCGGAGGATTAACTTGCTCAAGATCTTGAGAAAGTAATCCGGAGAATGAACGTGCTCCAGACCTTGAGAAAGTAATCCGGAGGATGAACTTGCTTCAGACCTTGAGGAAGTAAACCGGAGGATGAACTTGCTCCAGACCTTGAGAAAGTTATCCGGAGGATAAACGTGCTTCAGAACTTCAGAAAGTAATCCGGAGGATGAACTTGCTCCAGACCTTGAAAATGTAATCCGGAGGATGAACTTGCCCCAGAACTTCATAAAATAATCCGGAGAATGAACGTGCTCCAGACCTTGAGAAAGTAATCCGGAGGATGAACTTACTCCAGACCCTGAGAAAGTAATCCGGAGGATGAACTTGCCCCAGAACTTCATAAAATAATCCGGAGAATGAACGTGCTCAAGACCTTGAGAAAGTAATCCGGAGGATGAACTTTCTTCAGACCCTGAGAAAGTAATCTAGAGGATGAACTTGCTCCAGAACTTTAGAATGTAATCCGGAGATGAACATGCCCTAGAAAGACAGAAAGTAATTCAAAGGATGAACGTGCACCAGAACTTCAGAAAGTTATCCGGAAGATGAACTTGCCCCAGAACTTTAGAAAGCAATCCGGAGGAACTTGCTCCAGAACTTCAGAAAGTAATCCAGAGGAACTTGTTCCAGAACTTCAGAAACTAATCCGGAGGATAAACGTGCTCCATTACTTCAAAAAGTAATCCTGAGGATGAACTTGCTCAAGACCTTGAGAAAGTAATACGGATGATGAACTTGCCCCAGAACTTCAGAAAGTAATCCGGAGGATGAATTTGCTCCAGACCTTGAGAAAGTAATACGGATGATGAACTTGCCCCAGAACTTCAGAAAGTAATCCAGAGGATGAACTTGCCTTAGACCTTGAGAAAGTAATCCGGATGATGAAGTTGCCCCAGAACTTCAGAATGTAATCCGGAAGATGAACTTGCTCCAGAACTTGAGAAAGTAATCTGGATGATGAACTTGCTCCAGAACTTGAGAAAGTAATCCGGATGAGAAACTTGCTCAAGACCTTGAGAAAATAATCCAGAAGATGAACGTGCTCCAGACCTTGAGAAAGAATCTGGATGATTAACTTACTCCAGACCTTGAGAAAGTAATCCAGAGGATTAACTTGCTCCAGACCTTGAGAAAGTATTCCGGAGGATGAACTTGCTTCAGACATTCAGAAAGTAATCTGGAGGATGAACTTGCTCCAGACTTGGAGAAAGTAATCCGGAGGATAATCGTGCTCTAGAACTTCAGAATGTAATCCGGATGATAAATTTGCCCCCCAGAAATTAAGAAAGTAATCCGGAGGATGAACGTGCTCCAGACCTTGAGATATTAATCCGGAGGATGAACTTGCTCCAGAACTTGAAAAATTCATTCAGACGATGAACGTGCTCCAGATCTTGAGATAGTAATTCTGATGATGAACTTGCCCCGGAACTTGAGAAAGTAATCCAGATGATGAACTTGCTCCAGAACCTGAGAACGTAATCCGGAGGATGAACTTGCTCCAGAACTTCAGAAAGACATTCGGAGGATGAACTTGCTCCAGAACTTCAGAAAGTAATCCGGAGGATGAACTTGCTCCAGAACATGATAAAGTAATCCGGAGGATGAACTTGCTCCAGATCTTGAGAAAGTTGCACCTTTCTGTTGTATCTAACTAACCCTTTTTCAATCGAAGTAGAACAATGGCTCAAATACTTCATATAAGAAGGGTATACTTCAGTCAGGATATAATTCATGATCATGTTTAGTGTTTCAATTTTCAGTTACCTCAGTTTGCCCTTTTAATATAATCCGCTAAACCTAAAAGTTCAGATTCTAAAACTTTTATTTAAACTATTAAAGATAAATTTATTCGTGAATATATGTCATGAAATACAAACAATTATCACAGATAATTATCACAAAAATACATTCACAATAGTACATAGTTTTCATAAATATCAATTATAGTACTTTACTGTACAATAGGTACACATATTTGAGACATATATATTACACAGGACAACCTATTTAGTTTTACAGCTTATTTCAAATGGAGTCCTTAAGAAAAAAATGAAGGTCTCAAAATATTGGCTGTAGAAGCTTTATGGAACTTATATAACAGGGAAGAGTTATACATTATGTTAGTTATAATTAAAACAAAAAGGATAACTATTTGTAGTTCATTTGAGATTTTAAATTTCCTTACATCAATGTGTGCTATTGTTATCACAGAATATATCAAATATTTACCTTTAAATTAATTATCGCAGAAAGACTTGAATGATAATATGCATGCATATCACGAAAAAAATATTGAATACTTTGCAGAAGTATTAAAATAATTGACATTATAAAAAATAATAAAATCTGCTTGTTCTGTACATTTCATCCTCTCAATGAGTTTTTCCCTTATATACATATCTTAGAAGAATGTTCCAGTCTCGAATAGCTTAAAAATAGAACACAGTTACATAAAACAGAACATAGCTACATAGAACAGAACATAGTTACATAAAATAGAACAAAGTTACACAAAACAGAACAAAGTTTCATAGAACAGAACATAGTTACAGAGAACAGAACAAAGTTACATAGAACAGAACATAGCTACATAGAAAAAAAACAAAGTTACATACAACAAAACATAGCTACATACAACAGAACATAGTTACATGTACATAGAACAGAACATAGTCACATAAAACAGAACAAAGTTACATAGAACAGAACAAAGTTACATAGAACAGGACAAAGTTACATAAAACAGAACAAAGTTACATGTACATAGAACATAGCTACATAAAACAGAACATAATTACATACAACAGAACATAGTTGCATAAAACAAAACAAAGTTGCGTAAAACATAAAACACAACACAGTGAATTTCTGGAAAACTTTTTTTTCATTATGAATTTTAATGTTATAAACTTAATACTTTTGGATAATTATAACTATTATTAAGTTAAATTCCAAATTACAGCTCAAAAATTTGAAAAATACTGAGATAAATGGAATTAAAGTAGTAAAAAAACACCCTGTCCAATTGGAATTCTTATAGTCCATTTGGGATTAGTTTCCAATGGGAAATAACGATTTTCAAGAGGTCAATTCCAATTGCAAACACAAGTTTCCAATGGGAAGGTAAAGGGTCTAATTGAGAGGTTCTATTTATAGATTCTATCAATAGAATCGTCCAATTGCAATGTAAACAATCCGACTGGACGATACTATTTATAGATCAATTATTTTGTGTACGAGTAGAGTAGGAGCGTGTCTATGTGTGTAAGTGAATGTGGGCATGCGCTCGTATGTGAGTGCAGCGTTGGTGCATGTGCGTGCATACAAGTGCATTAAAACAAAAGTAGTAGTGACAGAAGCAAACACAAAAGAAACATTTATATTTGTGCGTGCGTGTAGTGTACTCAGTGGCAGAAATAACAATAACAGCAGTAACAGCAGCAGTAGCAGTAGTAAAAGTCGTAGAAGTAGTAGCATCCGTAGTTGTAGTAGTAGTACTAGTAGTACTAGTTGGTGTAGTAATAGTGGTAGCAATAAAAGTAGTAGTAGCAGTGGTGGTGGTATTAGTAGTAGTAATGGTGGTGATGGTGGTAGTAGTAGTGACCGTGGTGATGGTAGTAGTGGTTATTGTGGTAGAAGTAATAGTAGTAGTCATAGTAGTAATATAAGTAGTGGTGGTGGTGATGGTGGTGGTTGTAGTAGTAGTGGTGATAGTAGTAGAAGTAGTAGTAGTACTGGTGGTGGTGTTGGTAATAATAGTAGTAGAAGTGATTATGGTGGTGGTAGTAGTAGTGGTGGTGGTTGTGGTGATGGTAGAAGTAGTAGTAATAATAGTAGTAGAAGTAGTAGTAGTAATGACGGTGGTGATATGGTAGTAGTAGTAGTAGCGGTGGTAGAAGTAGTTGTAGTAGAAGTGATGGTGGTGGTGGTAGTAGTAGTAGTAGTAGTGGTAGTGGTTGTATTAGTAAAAGTAGTAGTAATGGTGGTGGTGGTGGTAATAGTAGTTGTATAAGTAGTAGTAGTAGTGGTGGTAGTAGTAGTAGTAAAATTAATTGAAGTTTAAGCATTAGAAGTATTGGTTGCATTAATAGTAGTAGTAGAAGTAGAAATAGTAGTAGTAGTAGTAGTAGTAGTAGTAGTAGTAGTAGTAGAAGTAGTAGTAGTAGTAGTAGTAGTAGTAGTAGTAGTTGTTGTTGTAGTAGTACTATGTGTTTTAGTGTACTATCCGGCTTACGTTGATCAATATTTGTTATTGTTTTATTCATGTCAATGTCGTTGTTGCAGAACTGGCTATATACATGTAAGCTTGGCGTATTAAATGAGGATTGAATCATGGGCGTTTTCATTAAATGGGACACGTAACTTGTTTGTACACAGAAGCACTATTGTTACATGATACTATTAATGCTCTTAATACCTAGATTGGACATTTTCACAAAAATGCTTTCTAAAGTTTTACACTTTTACACACACAGACTTATCATTTTCAATAAAATACCAGTTTTATTTGATAGAGTCGGCACTGAAGTTTATAACCTAAACTTATTTTAATAATTCAAATTATCAAATTTCACCCATACCTATTCATAATTCATTAAAAGTACAAAGGTATATGTTTGTTCACTAGTTGTCGTATACATAACAATACAAAAGGACGTTATATTTATAATAAGTTATTTCTGACTAAGGATATATTTTTTCTTCATGCGTTAAATATTTCATTCAGCTCAATGTTATCGTGTACGTTTTAAAAGGATCATGTTTATTGTGTATCTATGTAGGTTTTATACCCTGCCTTTTGATAGTTGAAATAAAGTATTGTATATCAGAACTAAAATTGTTCTTATCTTGATCTTGATATAATTGACACTTCATTTTGTATTGTTAAGGTGAGTACTAATGCTGACATGATATGTTTTGTAGCGTACTGTTTGTGCACAATACAATGCGATTGATGATTTGCTATATTCAACATGAAATCCTAGTTACGATGCCTAACTACGGATTGTAGTATCGCTTTTCTTTCTATGCGATTAAGTGTGTGGTTATGCTGATCCATGTTTTAAACTAGGAAATCAATTATCACTACTACAACTTATAATAATAATAATAATAATAATAATAATAATAATAATAATAATAATAATAATAACAATAATGATAATAATATTTTTACTACTTCTACTGACACTACAACTACTACTGCCACTACTACTTCTTCCACTACTACTGCTACCACTATTGCTACTCCTACTACTAGTGCTGCTGCTGTTATTCTTAGTACTACTATTATCACTACTACCACCACTACTATTTCACCTACAAAATGTACTCCATACTCTTCTACTACATTTACTACTTCAACAATAATGTACTACTAATACTTCTAATTCTACTACTACTACAACTACTACAACCACTTCTTCTTCTGCTCAACTATTACTGCTACTACTACTACTACCTTTACTTTAACTACTACTACTACTACTACTACTACTTTTACAAATACTTATACTACTGTTACAACTACTACTACCATTACTACAACTACTCTTACTACTACTTCCACTGATGTTACTACCGCTAATAGCAATAGTACTACCACCACTACGGATACTACTACTGTTATAAATACTACTTGTTCCAATACCACTACAGCATCTACTACCGACACCCCCTTAACTTTTACAACTACCACAGCCACCTCTACTACTACTACAACTGCTTCTACATTTTGTTATTGTTACTACTACTTTTACTGCCATTATCACTATTACCACTATCGCTACATCTACTTTTACTACATGTACCCCTACCACCCCCACCACTACTACTACTACCACTACTACTACTACCTTTACCTCTACCGTTTCTATCACTACTACTTATAGTTCTACTTTAACTACCACTACTACTAAAAAATAATAATATCATTAGTACTACTACATCTACTACTACTACTACTACTACTACTACTACTACTACTTATATTATATAACTACTCTTACTTTTATTAATAATAATAATAATAACATCTTTTTTAAAGAGAGCTTCTACTTGTTATAATGTAAAACACTTTTACAAGTTAACGGACTGCATGATGATTATCAAAATGGTATATTCTGGATTTGCTCTTTAAATTACAAAAAAAAATGTTTCGATCAGGAAATTCATATATCATTTTTATTATTAGTATTTATTATTATGTCACCGTTTCCTTAATAAATAACTGGGGTTTGTTTATCATGGGCAGTGTTTATTTATAACTCCACGGGAAGTTACTTTGTGTATATGTGATATATGTTAATTACCTTTATTACCTTTAATTCACTTCGTCTGTTTGAGCTAATGTCGAAACGTTCTGTAACGAAACATAATCTAACAATCTAGATTTAATGTTCATATTTGTTAACAATACTTAATTAACAATACATAAGGTAGTTCCCAATATCTCAAGTACGTTCTTATGAAATATGAATAAACAATGTAAATGGCAGGTTTATGCTGAACTGGATTCGTCGGATCAATATAGGTAGCTACCAAACTGCTGGATGCTTCAAAGCAACAATTATGTATCACTGAGTAACTTCCAAAAATAATTTTTACGTGATTTATTGATATAAGCCATTATTTGAAATAGAACAATAAAACATATTTATATGTAAGAACAGTAATAGTATTACAATAACGGTATACATTGTATTGTGGTTAACGTATTGGTCGCTTACGCATGATGTCCTGTGTTCGAACCCAGACTTGTCTCGGTTATTTCTTGTCCAATTCTGGCTCTATATAAGAAATATACACCAGACTGATTGAAACATCTTTAAGGTTATTAATACTTTTCATAATTGACTGTTTGGATTTGCTTGTATTAGTATTAAATAACAATATATACATATATTTTTGCGAATTGTGTTTAACGTCGCCATTTTCAACACATTATAAGTTATATATGGCATATCCAGTTTTATTGGTGGAGGAAGACATCAGAATGAATTTGAGTAGAACCACGTTCCTTCCGCAAGTAACTGGCAAACTTTCTCACATAAATTTTTTTGGAGAGAGCAGGACTCGAACCTACATGTACGACCTTACCGGTGAGAGGTAAGTGATCTTGAAAGACACATTAGACCACTCGGCCACCGAAGACCCATATACATAATTATGTTCTGCTTTAATTGACGTTATTTTAAAATGAAAACCTACGAGACTTGTTACAAAATGATCAATGTATATAAAATGAACTATTGTTTATATTAGCTGTGTCAAAGCTATACAACACAAAAGGAAAATATACTAAATGGAGATATTTTAACTAAACCGCAGATATTGATCTGTCATTTCATTCTATAAATGACAATGATCACCTAATTGACTTCTTCCCATTTATTTTCGTAAAAATGTAGCCAAGATTCTAATCAACCTTCGCTTGTGATCTTTTTATGTTCATATTTATATTCAAAACATTCAGGAAGACTATCCTATCAATTAATACGAAACATTAAGAATGGCAATATATATGTTTAATACTATAATTTAATACATGTTTAATACTATAATTTAACAATTACGTTGCAGACAGACAGACAGACAGACAGACAGACAGACAGACAGACAGACAGACAGACAGACAGACAGACAGACAGACAGACAGACAGACAGACAGACAGACAGACAGACAGACAGACAGACAGACAGGCAACACATACAGGACAGACATATTGTTTTCTGTTCTAAAACTAATTATTAGTAACAAAGTCATCTAAACAATCAACGTTACAATTAAATACTTTCCTTGTAAATATACGAGTGCGGCATAATGCAGCTATCCACTTATATATGATTGATTGATTAAATATTTAGCGTCATTCTTATGCCATCGATCAGTTAACCTAACCACTGTTTCCTGGGATCCTTAACGTACTCGAGCACACCCCATTTCCGTAATTAACTGATAACTTTCCCACTTGAATCAGTGGTGAGAGACGAATGATAATGAGACACAATGTCGTATATCAATCATCACGGAGACTGTTGCCGGGCGGGGGATTCGAACTCACGTCTCCTGGATTGATAGTCAGACGCGTAACCGACTGAACTAATCGGGCCCGGCGATCCACTTATGATATAAAGTATACAACGTCGTGATATAGTTGTAGCCGCTCAATACAACGCAATACAAGTACATTTGCACTGCACCCACGTTAGAAAATATAAACTGTACATATCAATGGTATGGTTTTACCAGTATAACTACAACTTCAATGATTATTGAGTTCAGTGTCGCACCGAAAACTTTAAAATAGAAGTACCTACAACAGTCGTTTGCAGTTTATGACCCCATGTATATAGTTAATACATCCTGTTTTGTTTCTGTTGAAATCTGCCAATACAATATTTAATGCTATCTAGATGAACGATAACCCGGTTTGTTATTGGATATGCCCAATGTATTATTTAAGCCCTATGACAAATGTATGGCTGTACCTTGCCGCCTATTTATTGCTAACAATTACATCGATTACTTCACCATTCATGAAAGAATTTGAAACGCCGAACTGATGTCTGCAATATTACTGCTGTAAATCTAGGGATTTTGTAAAAGTTATTATGTGATATAGCAACTGTTTAAACATATTATTTAAAAATATATTCTTTCGGTAATCGTTTTTTCATGTTTCGCTGACTGTGAATAACGAACTTGAAATCAAGCAAACTATTGTGTTTGATAGGATCGTTACTATTTTATATACTCATTTTGAAATGCCCCCAAGTGTCGTCGGTAATTTAGGACAATAGGAAATATGATATTTGTCGAGCAGGTAGGGTATTTCCCAACTATGTTTTTCATACTTAATATTAACCTAACACAGTTTACATTAAGGTAAAGGTCGGTTATTTACTTCAAATCTAAAGAATGTTTTTTTAATGAAATAAAAACACGTCTACAATGGACGATAACAACACATAAAGTAAATGAACATAGTGTTACTTCAGTTTAGGCTATAGAATTAAACTCGGAGAATGGTGAAAGTATTGATTTAAATTTATATATAGATATAGAACCAGTATTAAGCATACGCAAATAACGTGTTTTGCTCAAGGTCACAACACTTGGTTGTGGTGGCGGGTTGAACGCATGACCCTCGTAGCATGAACCCGGTACTATAACAAACACTTAACGTGGGATGATGGCCATGCACACGTTACCTTTATTGCAAATAATTAGATTAAGTGTGTAAACATAATCATTGTTCCAAAGATCTATCAGGCTAATAAAGGGTACAGGAAACACCATACCTCTTCAAATAAATGCGTAAATACCAACACATATAGAGATAGGAGACAAATGGACCGTAGAGCAATGTTCATGACCAATCATCACAGGGATAATGAATATGTGGTAATTCGACCTTATGACCATTGAATTCACAGCCAGACGCGTCACCGGCGGATCTACTCTACATATAGATAAAGAGAAACGAGTGTTTCATTTTAGCGATCGTGAGTCGGTCTCCAAATACAACACAAGTATAATACTACTAACTACAGTCATTCACCCCTGTACATGTACATAGTGGTACATGTAATCATATTATGATAGCATAGTTCTGTCAGTCTGATAGTCGAATAGCCACTTCATTATGTCGACATCAGGACCGTATCATGTCGACAGCTCATTCATTATGTTGATAATCTATAATCACCTTTAGTCAGTCACTTTTTCAAATGAATATGGCAATATCAATGAAGACGCTCGATGTTGACATCAGGACAGTAACGAAGAAGCTGTCGGCAGGGCAGTGCATTAACTGACAATAATAAGTGAAATGTCGTCTTAACACTTCCTAATGTCGATTAATGAAGTGGTTACGTGGATATCAAGATTTCAGAACTATGTCACCATAGCATTAACATATTGTCAAGATAAAAGAATATGTAACTGATAGACGTATTATTGTCTTTTTTCAGTGCAGAAACGATTAGTTTAACTAAAGTTAAACGTTTTTGTTTATTTGAAACCATAGCAAAACCACGTACTCTAATCCCTATAATAACATAATCGACAGGTTTACAGACAAAGACAACCATGATCACCAACATTAACCTTGCTTTTGTTGCAGTAACGTCCGCGTCTTTCACTGTTGTTTCGTAAGTTTTGATCTAGATATGAATAACTTTGCACATTGTACTGTTTAATATCTATTTTAAAACATATCGCGTGTTTCAATAGCGTGCTAACACGATATTATCTGTAAGAAATATTTTGTGAATGTTTTAGTGTTCACTTCTTTAAACATGAAACAAAAAAAAAGGAATACCAAGCTTTAAACAATTGCAGTACACTATATTACCAATCAAAACAAAGATATTTGTGTAACTGCTGCGTAATATGTCAGCCATTCACATTTATAAGCCAACTAAAGTACTTTAAAGAGACACACTGCACATTTTCGTTTTAAAGTGTTATGTAAGTATGAATATACATCACAACAGCATAATCATACTAAGACAACTGTGTTGAAATAAAGTGCATAAATCTTGAACGTCTAAAGAAAGACATAATATATGACAAATCTTCGACAGCAAGTGCAAATCATATATTATCTCCTGAGTTGTATCGGTTGCATCTGAGTTGTATTGAATGTGTCGTATCAGTGACAAGGATAATTAAATAGGTGAGTGTGTAGGTGAGTGAGTGAATGGAAGAATGAATAAATGAATGAAAATATGTAGCAATATTCTGTTACGAATATGATATATTTAACTGACTTACAATTAGTGATTGATATAAGCGCCGCGGCCAATTTTCGTTTCCGTGACGCGTAATTTGCAACTGCATATTGCCTTAAATTAATGCTTATTTTTCTTTGTTTATTCCGTTTAGAAAATATTATCTTTACTTTTGATTTTGTAAGAACATAGCCCACCGATCGATCATTGTTTCACGAATAACCTATTTATTTGTGTAGTATATATTCTTAATTAAAGATGAAGCCTATTTAGTAATTTACATAAATGATATGCTGTTCATCATGTTTTTATATTTATCATCATCTGTTATTCAATATTTAATAATTTTATTTTACTAAAGTTAATTACGTTTTTTTTGTTGTTTTATACTTTAATAATCTAATTATAAGTTTATTATTCATGTTGTTTATTCAGCGATATCAATAGCTATTACAATACTGCATAAAATGGTTGTGGGTATTTTACGCCGTTCTTGCCAAGGAATGCCCGTGAACAATGCTTAATTCTCCGTAGTTACACTAGTTTCTATGAATATGTTAACATCACTTGGTCAGGTAATAGTTCAGCTTTCGATCGATGTTTGTTCCACTAAAATAACAGTTATTAATTTAGTACAAATTGTGTTTAACCGTGATTCACTGTTGGTGATTTTCTTTCTCTTATAGCGGCCTATAACACGTCTATTTTCTGTTGTCATAAGTATATGTTTTAAGAGTAAAATAACACTCCCAGTGTTGTTGTTTTTTTGCATGTTCACCCTATGTTTAAACGAAGACACGCGATTTAAAATTATTTATAACTTTTAAACAAATGTAATTATTCGAATCAAAGCAGTAACAAATTCGTGTGATTTTTCCGCGTGTGAATCTCATGACCCCCACGGCAGATCCACACGCGTGGACTATCAGGAGTGTGTGTGAATCTAACGTGACACCGCAACTGCATGTCTCAAAAAACTTCGGACACTATGGCGTCACACAGCGTGAGCTTATCAGTGCCAGTGCGTTATTGTAATAACAATGTTATCAATGACTCTGTAATCTCTGCGGTTGGGGTCATAAAAACGACAAAGACCATCAGTCTTAATTTAAAGGACATGATCATTGCCGTAACGTGTCGATGTTTGCCAAAGCATCAGTCAAATAGGTATATAATTTTTTTTTTTTTAAAATAGTATAAAAAGAACAAGAGATAAAGTCTTATTTAAATAGAAGTAATATCAATAGAAGCTTAATAAAAAAACATTGTTATATTTATCAGTACTAATAAGGAATAATGTGTAATAGTAGTTGTAATAGTAATTGTCACAGTATTTATTATAATAAAGACAAGTCCGATTCAAGATCTCCTGGGGGCAATATTGTCCGTACCCCAATTAGTTCAATAATTTATGGTCGGAGCGGTGGTCAAGTAGTAATGAAAAGTCCGCCTTCCATGCGAAAAGTCGTGGGTAGCAGTAGTAGAAGTAGTTGTAGTAGTAGTAGTAGTAGTAGTAGTAGTAGTAGCAGCAGCAGCAGCAGCAGCAGCAGCAGCAGTAGTAGTAGTAGTAGTAGTAGTAGCAGTAGTAGCAGCAGCAGCAGCAGCAGCAGTAGTAGCAGCAGCAGCAGCAGCAGTAGTAGTAGTAGCAGCAGCAGCAGCAGCAGTAGTAGTAGCAGTAGTAGTAGAAGTAGTAGTAGTAGTAGTAGTAGTAGTAGTAGTAGTAGTAGTAGTAGTAATAGTGGCAGCTAAGTAGTAGCAGTAGTAATGGCGGAACGTTAACCGTCTTCGTAGTGACTCTGATATATGACTTCGAGAAACGGCTCATTCTCCAATTGGAAAAGGTGAAATCTCACTCTCGTGCGTGACGAGATCTGTGCGTGACTTGAGCTCAGGGGAATCGCGTCACACCATAACAAACCGCAGTGGTGTTTCTGACAGTAGTAAATTACAACAAAGTTACATAAAACAACCATGAAAAGAAAGAAAACAATACAAAATATGAAAGAAAATAAAAAAAAACAAGTTTCTCATGATAAAATAAAATTATTTATTATCGTTTTGTGCGTATGTGTATACTTTAATTAATGATTGATTTCTGGTGATGGGTGGGGTCATTTGTAAACTTGAGGAGTTTAGTATTAATTTTTTATCAATATCCCTACTATCATTTATAAATAGGGAATGGTTACCTTTTATTTGTTAAATAGTTCTTGCAACATGACAGATTTTATTAAAAATTTTTGTCTTTTTATAGATGTATTATCTACCAAATTTCGGACCCAACTGACGACATGCATATTGCACAGTTGATGGACTTTTTTGTTTAAAACGTAGGTAAATGATTTAAAAAAAACATTATTACTATAACATATCAATATAACCTAAATGTAGTTTTTTTGCCAAAAAAACTATGATTTTCTTTCATTTAAGAGAGCTTCGAATGAATTACTGAGGTTCCTTACAATAATGTCCTCGGTTAATGCATAAACTTTCCAGTGTTTCACACCATGATTAGGTGTCACACTCATAAACTTACTTTATTTGCTTTTAATTAGTGTGTGATAGTATTGGATTGTTATTATCTGGGGTTGAAACATAACAAAAATACATTTTATTTTGTTTATACATTTATTGTATTAACGAGAAATTTGATACATTTATTATAAATTTACACCATATACTACGGACAAAAATCACACAATATAATATACATACAATTTTGATTTTATCATATTTACACCATTTACGTGTATCACATGCATGACCACGAGGAGAAATATTTGCTTTAATAATAGTGTATTTGTGAAATAATACATAAACTCAGAAAATTTCATTTTGTGACAAAAGAACTACAACGTCTGCATCCCTGGTATATATTCTTCCAAGAAGATAAATAGAATGATACATATTCACCTGCTGTTATACCGTGGTACTATATAAAATGTAAAAAAATGGTCATTTTGGAAAGATAAAAACGGAAATGGAACGATTGTCCCCGTAACGTCCCCCCTCCCTCACCCGTATATACATTCTTTTTTTTTAATTTATAGAATCAATTTTACTTTTTTTCAATGTATTCAGTGTTTAATGTTTGCATGGTGCAACCAAGATATAAATAATTTATCCAAAATAAAATGAACAAAAATTTAGAGATTTTATCACTCTAATATATGTGATGAACGTTACAAAAAGGGGACGGACGTGACATAATTTCTTACCACTGGAATTGACCCCTTAAATAACTGAAAATGTTTAAATTAAGTAATTGTCCATAATCCTATGCAATATAACATACATCCTATCTTAAACCCTGGGGTCATAAAACATGTGGTGAATTATGCAAATTGGGGTTCAATATGCATGTTTTTTTCTCATTACCACATGGTGTGACTGCAGTGTTGGTGAATTATGAAAGCTCAGCAGGATGCCAGTAACTGGACAGTAGCATACATTTTGTGCAATATGCCTGTAGGCAAATATATTCCATAATTATGCCACTATCCATCAAAGGTTAAAAATCATATTTATCCAGGTAACTAGTAAACTGGGTAACGATGTCATATGGGCTAGTTATAGGTAAAATACACAATATGATAAAACAAAAAAAAAACAGTGCAAGTTATGCAAATATTAAAAATACTACTCAATAACGCTTCACCTAAATTTACTTTAAAAGGGTATGAAATTAACATAGTATCAGTCATTTCTTAGTGTACAGCAATGGATGCACCAGTTTAACATGATAATGAAAAAAAAGCTGTCAAATACGTTTTCTTTTTCTTCGCTAAATAATGTTTTATTTATTATTCTCTATGAGCTCTTTGAATATATATAATGGACCATTCTTTGCTTAAATTCAATTCCTGATTTAAAATGGTGAATTTGATAATTTACTGACTGC
Organism: Panopea generosa; assembly: GCA_029582155.1. Lineage (NCBI taxonomy): Eukaryota > Metazoa > Mollusca > Bivalvia > Adapedonta > Hiatellidae > Panopea > Panopea generosa. The sequence continues at coordinate 47,652,480 of CM055905.1, forward strand.
GTAGCAAACAGTGCATATCTTGAAAACACGGCTTGGATGTGCAGGCTGATCGACACTAACTGCAATATTATTTTTGTTTTCTTTATCAATCGGAGTATTTTACAAATTCAATCATGCTTGCTTTTTTAATGACTGCCGGGCCCGATTAGCTCAGTCGTTAGCGCGTCTGAATATTAATCCATGGGTCACGAGTTTGAATCCCCACCGGTCACAATCTCGATGATGTTGATATACATATTGCGTCTCATTATCATTCGTCTCTGATATAAAAGAGAGACTTATAACTGTTAATTTTTATGTCAGTTCTTTATTTCAATGTTAGTTTTATGTAGGTTAAACAAACAAAGCCTATTTTTAAGAAAAGATAAAATTGTGGTTATATTTGTTTTATTGGATAAGATGCGTAAAAAAATCCATAAAGGTACATTTTTTTGGAAATGATGCTTATATATTAATTCAGATATCTCAGATGAATACATTTGTTCTTTTTTAAGACTTAAACATGAAAACAAGCATATTCCGTCTGTTTGGAAATATGGAAAGCCGTACAATTTTTTCCAAACTGTCGACGTTTGAGATTGAGGATAGTTGGGTTTTCTTCATCAGTTGTCTGTGGGTATCCATGGCTTAAGTTTGCCATTTTAATCTTTATAACTCCGTTTGATTCTAGACTGCCACTGTTGGGCTCTTTTGAAATAGTGTACAATGTAGAAAGTGGTTGAAACGTGACTTTACTTCTCTTGTGGTTACAACAATAGTCATCCGGCGGCATTTTAATTGAACTGAAATAAAATTCATATAACAATAAATTTAAGTCACTAATAAATAGTTGATGAGTAAAAAGATAAATAAAAAAAAATATTATGAAACATGTACAGTCGGCCTATAATTACACGGAAATGTTCGTTTCTGTGTTGAAACTAGGTTACTACAACTGGTACAAAACAGCCTCAGAGACGGAGTTTTAAACTTCTAACTCGTCTTTACATATATATTATAAATTATGTTCTTGAAACAAATTAATACACTTTTGCAAGAATAACTTTTCTTAATAATTTACACTTATATACCAGACACACACACCATTTTACATTATGCTAACACCACTTACAACAGTAATAAAAGTCACAATAAAAAGGAAATCATGGTCAACAACCGCATCATTTCTTATGTTCATCATTGATACTAGCATACTCGTCTTTACATATATATTATAAATTATGTTCTTGAAACAAATTAATACACTTTTGCAAGAATAACTTTTCTTAATAATTTACACTTATATACCAGACACACACACACCATTTTACATTATGCTAACACCACTTACAACAGTAATAAAAGTCACAATAAAAAGGAAATCATGGTCAACAACCGCATCATTTCTTATGTTCATCATTGATACTAGCATACTCTCTAAAATTAAACTTTATTAAAATGCTTTAATAAATAGTTGTGTTGTAAATGTATGAAAATTCAATTTACTTACGTGGAATCTACATTGTTTTAGCAGCGACCGCAGTGAAACGAATTCCCCTGAGCTCATAGTCTCGCGCGAATCTCGCTCTCGCACGCGACGAGAATTCGGGATTTCGAAGAGGTCAGTTGTGTTACATAGTTCTGACAGTGTATCACTTCACTCAGTATTGACGGGCAAATGGCAATGAACCGTAATGATGTATATAAATCATCAGAGAGACTGTGACTGTACCTAAATTACACATTTAAAACACCAACGGCATGAGAACAGCATGTGTTTGATACCTTATTTGCACACGAAAAGCTTCACCTGTATGATAAGCACGTGTATGGTACATGAATTACACAAGACAGGCAACAACCGCATAAGAAAAACGCATGTTTAATACCTAAAACACCCAAGACAGGCACCAACGGCATGATTTAAACACGTTTTGTACCTAAATTACACAATACAAGCACCATCGTCATGATATGCACACGATTGGTACCCAAATTAAACAATTAAGGCAGGACAACATAAAAAACCACAAGATTGGTACCAAAATTACAAAAGACATACGCTATCTGCATGATAAATGTAAGTACGTCTTTGGTACTTAAATTACACAAGACAAGCACTAACTGCAGGAGAACCACACGTTTGATGCCTAATATACAATAGACAGGCACTCACGCCATGAGAACCACACGTTTGGTACCTAATTTACACATGACAAGCACCAATCGATGAAAAGCACCTGCTTCTACCGAAATTATACAAGACAAATGTTACCTACATGATAAGTACATTACACGTGTTTGGCATTTAAATTAAGCAAAGCAAGCACCAGCTGCACGATAACCACAAGTTTCGTACCTTTTCTCACTTGATACACGACATCCTTACTAAACTATAGATTTTTTCTTACTCGGCACTAGAATTTCTTATCTAAATATACTCGATATCCTTACACGTCATTCAAATTCCTTATTTGACATTATAATTTCATATGTGACACTAGATTTTCTCACTCAATAAACAACATCCTTACTTGACTATAGCTTTTTTCTTACTGGGCACTAGATTTTCTAATCTAAATATACTCAATATCCTTACTCAATATTCTAATTCTTTATTTGACGCTTTATTTTCATACGCGACATTAGATTTTCTCACTTAATACACAAAATCCTTACTTGACTATAGATTTTTCTTTCTGGGTACTGGAACTTCTAATCTATATATACTCAACTTCCTTACATGACATTCAAATTCCTTATTTGACACTATATTTTCATACGCAAGACCAAATTTTCTCATTCAATACACAACATCCTTACTCGACTATATATTTTTCTTATTGAGCACCAAATTTTTCTAATATATATATACTCAACATCCTTACACAACATTCAAATTCCTTATTTGACACTATATTTTCATACACAACACAAGATTTTCTCACTCGATATACAACATCCTTACTGCATTCTCTACTATAGATTTTTCTTACTGGGCACTAGATTTTCTAATCTATATAATTATACTCAACATCCTTACACAACATTAAAATTTTATTTGACACTATATTTTCATACGTGACATTAGATTTTCTCACTTGATACATATCATCTTTACTTGACCATAGATTTTTCTTACTGTGCACTAGAACTTCTAATCTATATAATCAACATCCTTACACAACATTCAAATACCTTATTTGACACTTTATTTTCATACGTGACACTAAATTTTCTCGCTCAATGCACAACATCCTTACTTGAATATAGATTTTTCTTTATGGACACTAGATTTTCTAATCTATATTTACTCAACATTCTTACAAGGTATTCAAATCCTTATTTCACACTATATTTTCATACGTGACACGAGATTTTCTCACTTTAAACACAACATCTTTACTTGATTATAGATTTTTCTTACTGGGCTCTAGATTTTCCAATCTATTTTTACTCAACATCATTGCACGACATTCAAATTTCTTATTTAGCACTATATTGTCATACGCGACACTAGATTTTCTCACTTGATACACAACATCCTTACTTGATTTTAGATTTTTCTTACTGGGCACTAGACTTTCTAATCTATATTTACTCACCATCATTACATGACATTTGATTTCCTTATTTGACACTGTATTTTCATACGCGACATTAGATTTTTTCACTTGATACACAACATCCTTACTCGACTATATATTTTTCTTACTGGGCACTAGATTTTCTAATCTATATATACTCACCATCCTTACAGAATATTCAATTTCCTTGTTTGACACTATATTTTTATACACGACACTAGATTTTCTCACTCGATACACACCTTAATTCAACACTAGATTTTTCTTACTGGACACTAGATTTTCTGATCTATATATACTCAATATTTTAGTTGACATATGATTTTCTTACACTACAATTAATTTCAAAGCTTAAAATTAAAAATGTTGTGATTTTCTCAAAAGTGAATCTACCATCAATATATGTAAATTTGACGTCACACCTGGAAGGTGTCAAATTAAACATAAATTACTCATCAAAAGCACTCGTAAACTCTTTTAGCCTGTTCATTTTCACTTTAAAAATGTTTTCAATTTCCCCGTTATTCATTTTTTTATAGAAAATTAATATAACTATTAAAAAACATAAGGATTTGTATGTTGTCAAATTAATGACTAGATTTTTCGAAAGCGAGGCAAAATATTGTGTATCAGATACCTGGATTTAATCTCTTATATTTCCCTCAAAACACAATGAAAAAAATACCTTGATATATTTGTTGTTGAATGATATATCAATCTTGCATTCTTAAAGGTCATATAATCAAATAAAATAACTAACATTGTTTATTTAGGGTGCAGATCTCTCTGAACGGTACACGCGTAGAAACAATGGCGGCGAAATGTTGATTTTCGGAAATGGAAACATTTTGGAAGAACATTAAATATTTAATCTAAGCTTATTAAGATAACTTTAAAAGTATTGGCGATTGAAAATATAGTATACAAAATGGTTATTGTGAGGAATTCATGTTGGTATTTTTGATATCTTTCGTGAATTAAGGTTTTGAAAAGAACCATTTGACGCCGAAAAATATACATTGTGAGGAAATGAGTAAATTGTGGATGATTTCTTTTCTAATAAAACTGAATATATTGGTAACTTTGACAATATATCCGATTAAAAATGTATTATATCAAATGAGTTTTGTCAGGTTTCCTTGTTTCGTTCTTGAGTATCTTTCAAGAATAAGGTTTCAAAAACGAACGCATTGAGGATAAAACCGTACATTTTGTCAATACTGATCGATTTTGAATGTGATTTTAAACATTTTATTGAACGAACTATTTCTTCTAACCTTTATCAATTAATCTTTAGATTATAATTGTGACATAAATCGGCAATATATAATGCTTTTGATTACCGTTTTTGTGATCGCACAGTCGTACTCTTCAAACTACGATACATTGTAAATAAAAATAACGAAAGATAAAATAAAGTTTTTGGGAAAAAGAGTGTTTCCAGAAATTCACTATGTTGTGTTTATTTATAACATACAGGCACATACCAATATAATAGTAGATTAATCATGTAAACATCGGTCAGTACACAACTAATATTAAATATATAACACAGACACATATCAATATAACAGTAGATAAATCATGTAATCATCGGTCAGTACACAACCAATATTAAATATATAATACAGACACATACCAATATAATAGTAGATAAATCATGTAAACATCGGTCAGTACACAACAAATATTAAATATATAACACTGAAACATACCAATATAATAGTAGATAAATCATGTAAACATCGGTCAGTACACAACAAATATTAAATATATAACACAGACACATACCAATATAATAGTACATAAATCATGTAAACATCGGTCAGTACACAACAAATATTAAATATATAACACAAACACATACCAATATAATAGTAGATAAACCATGTAAAAATCGGTCAGTACACAACAAATATTAAATATATAACACAGACACATACTAATATAATTGTAGATAAATAATATAAAAAAATGGTCAGTTAAACATCAAATAATATTTATATATAACACAGAGACACACATCAATGAAATAGCGGATAAATCATGACAACACCGGTCAGTAAAACAACAAACAATAAATATATAACAGACATACACCACCAATATAGTATAAGGTTATTATACAGTTCACTGTACAATTTTGATATTGTACGATTCAATGTCGTAATAAAAACCTGTATTGACGCCGCAGGCACCGACAACATTGACGAGTACAATAAAATCCATATTGTACAGTGAACTGTATAATGACCTTTTTATTTTTCACCTCGAGTTCTTTTCATATGAAACACAGTAAATTAAAATGTTATAATAATGGATAAAACATGTAAACACTGGTCAGAAAATAATAAATATATAACACACAGACACATACCATTATAATAGTAACTGTAGATAAATCATGTAAACACCGGTCAGGAAATCAATAAATAATAAATATATAACACATAGACACATGCCAATGTAATAGTGGATAAAACATGTAAACACTGGTCAGAGAATCAATAAATAATAAATATATAACATACAGACACCTACTAATATATAGTAAATACTCTAGTATTGATAAGACATCGGACAGTAAAACAACAATTAAACAATAAATAGACACTTACCAATATAACAGTGAATAAAACATGTAAAACACCGGTCAGTAAAACATCAAATAAAAATAAATAAACACTTACCAATATAATAATAAATAAAGCATGTAAAACACCGGTCAGTAAAGCATCAAATAAAAATAAATAGACACTTAACAATATAATAATGAATAATACATGTCAAGCACTGGTCAATAAAACATCAAATAAAAATAAATAGACACTTATCTATATAATAATGAATAAAACATGTAAAACAACGTTCAGTAAAACATCAAATAAAAATAGATAAACACTTACTAATATAATAATAAATAAAGCATGTAAAACAACGTTCAGTAAAACATCAAATAAAAATAAATAAACACTTACTAATATAAAAATGAATAAAACATGTAAAAACATCGGTCAGTCAAACATAAAATAAAAAATAAAAAGACACTTACCAATATAACAATGAATGAAACATGTAAAACACCGGTCAGATAAACATTAAATAAAAAATAAATAGACACTTACCAATATAATAATGAATAAAACATATTAAATAAGAAATTTGAATTGATTATAGTTAGTATCTATTGTTATATTGATTGTCTGTTTACATGTTTTTCATATAGTAAGTACCTATTGTTATATTGATTGTCTGTGTAACTTCGTTTTTTTGTGTATTACCTATTGTTGTATTGATTGTTTGTATATCTGTGTTAACTTGTTATTACTGCATTAATTGTTATATTTTTTGTTTGCTTCACATGAAGGTAACTGTAACTAACGTTGTTTTAACTTGTAGTACAATGTATTTTTCGTATGTTATTTATAAATATGTATTACCATGAGATGTTAATTATGTGTTACATAAGTAATAAAATATGTTTAAACTAGTAACGTATATATGTGTTAATAATCTATTGACGTGGCGATAAGGTACTGGTATTCATGACTTTTATATGTTTATTGTCTAGTATCTATTGATATGGTTCTAGGTAAGGTATGTGTCTGTATTATAAATGTTGATAGAATATGTGTTTCTGTGCTTAACATGTTGTAATATATTCTCGGGTATATCAATTATATAACTTTATTCAGTGTCTTTAGTATATATTGTTATACTTATCGGGTACATCAATTATACAATTTTGTTTTGTGTCTTTAGTATATATTGTTAGACTTATCGGGTACATCAATTATACAATTTTGTTTTGTGTATTTAGTATATATTGTTATACTTATCGGGTACATAAATTATACAATTTTGTTTTGTGTGTTTAGTATAAATTGTAATACTTATCGGGTACATCAAGAATACAATTTTGTCTTGTGTGTTTTGTATATAATGTTATACTTATCGGGTACATCAATTACTCAACTTTGTTTTGTGTGTTTAGTATATATTGTTATAATTATCGGGTACATCAATTATGCATTTTTGTTTTGTGTGTTTATATATAGTGTTATAATTATCGGGTACATCAATTACTCAACATTGTTTTGTTTCTTTAGTATATATTGTTATAATTATCGGGTACATCAATTATACATTTTTGTTTTGTGTGTTTAGTATATAATGTTATTCGTATCGGGTTAATCAATTATACAATTATGTTTTGTGTGTTTATATATAATGTAATAATTATTGGGTACATCAATTACTCAACTTTGTTTTGTTTATTTAGTATATTTTGTTATAATTATCGGGTACATCAATTATACATTTTTGTTTTGTGTGTTTAGTATATACTGTTATTCTTATCGGGTACATCAATTATACAATTTTGTTTTGTGTGATTAGTATATAATGTTATATTTATCGGGTACATCAGTTATACAATTTTGTTTTGTGTGTTTAGAATATACTGTTATACTTATTAGGTACATCAATTATACAACTTTCTTTTGTGTGTTTATATATAATGTTATAATCATTGGGTACATCAATTACATAACTTTGTTTTGTTTCTTTAGTATATATTGTTATAAGTATCAGGTACATCAATTATACAATTTTGCTTTGCTTGATTAGTTTATATTGTTATACTTATCGGTAACATCAATTATACAATTTTGTTTTGTGTGTTTAGTATATATTGTTATAATTATCGGGAACATCAATTATACAACTTTGTTTTGTTGCTTTAGTATATATTGTTATACTTATCGGGTACCTCAATCATACAATTTTGTTTTGTGTCTTTATTATATATTGTTATACTAATCAAGTACATAAAGTATACAGTTTTGTTTTGTGTGTTTTGTATATAATGTTATACCTATCCGGTACATCAAATATACAATTTTGTTTAGTGTGTTTATATATAATGTTATAATTATCGGGTACATCAATTACTCAACTTTGTTTTGTTTCTTTAGTGTATATTGTTATAATTATCGGGTATATCAATTATACATTTTGTTTTGTGTGTTTAGTATATATTGAATTAATTATCGGGTATATCAATGATACAACTTTGCTGTGCTTGTTTATTTCATTTTGTTATACTTATCGGGTACATCAATTATACAATTGTATTTGGTGTGTTTATATATAATGTTATAACTATCGGGTACATCAATTACATAACTTTGTTTTGTTTCTTTAGTATATATTGTTATAATTATCGGGTACATCACTTATACAACTTTCTTTTGTGTGTTTATATATAATGTTATAATTTTCGGGTACATGAATTACTCAACTTTGTTTTGTTTCTTTAATATATATTGTTATAATTATCGGGTACATCAAGTATACAGTTTTGCTTTGTGTGTTTTGTATATAATGTTATACTTATCCGGTACATCAATTATACAATTTTGTTTAGTGTGTTTATATATAATGTTATAATTATCGGGTACATCAATTACTCAACTTTGTTTTGTGTGTTTAGTATATAATGTTATACTTATCGGGTACATCAGTTATACAATTTTGTTTTGTGTGTTTAGTATATATTTTAATACTTATCGGGTACATCAATTATACAATTTTGTTTTGTGTGTTTAGTATATATTGTTATAATTATCGGGTACATCAATTATGCAACTTTGTTTTGTGTATTTAGTATATACTGTTATACTTATCGGGTACATCAGTTATACAATTTTGTTTTGTGTGTTTAGTATATATTGTTATAATTATCGGGTACATCAATTATGCAACTTTGTTTTGTGTGTTTAGTATACAATTTTATACTTATCCGGTACATCAGTTATACAATTTTGTTTTGTGTGTTTAGTATTTATTGTTATACCTATCGGGAACATCAATTATACACTTTTGTTTTTTTTGTGTTTAGTATATAATGTTATACTTATCGGGTACATCAGTTATACAATTTTGTTTTGTGTGTTTATATATAATGGTATAATTACCATTAACATTAATAACATAACTTTAGTTTATATTGTTAGACTTATCGGGTACATCAATTACATAACTTTGTTTTGTTTCTTTAGTATATATTGTTATAATTATTGGGTACATCAATTATACAACTTTCTTTTGTGTGTTTATATATAATGTTATAATTTTCGAGTACATGAATTACTCAACTTTGTTTTGTTTCTTTAATATATTGTTATAATTATCGGGTACATCAATTATACAATTTTTTTTGTTTCTTTAGTATATATTATTATAATTATCGGGAACATAAATTATACAATTTTATTTTGTGTGTTAAGTATATATTGTTATAATTATCGGGTACATCAATTATACAATTTTGTTTTGTGTGTTTAGTATATTTTGTTATAAGTATCGGGTACATCAATTATACACTTTTGTTTTGTGTGTTTAGTATATTTTGTTATAAGTATCAGGTACATCAACTACTCAACTTTGTTTTGTGTGTTTAGTATACTTATAGTGTTATAATTCTCGGGAATATCAATTATATAACACAGATACTAACCCAATCATTATAACAGTATAATAATAGACATTTAACACACGGATATCAACTCAGTTATTATACCAATATATATTAGACAGTTAACACACAAATACAAACCCAGTCAGTATAACACTGTATATTAGACAGCTAACAAGCAGATACAAACCCAGTAATTATAAGGCATTGTACCACCATTGTAGAAATGAAGTGCTTCCGTGGAGGACTTCACAGTCATTATAACACTAAATGTTAGACAGCTAACAAAAGGTACAAACTCAGACATTATAACAACATATATTAGACAGTTAATTGTTACTACTGTTATATTTGCTGCTGATACTACGTCTGCTGCCACTACTTTTACTGCTGGTACTCCATTTTCTAGTTGCTGCTACTACTATTACTACTTTTGCTACTGCCACTACTTTTGCTGCTTCTATACTACTACTACTAATACTAGTACTTTTACTATAATTTCTACACTTACAAAAGCAATAAAGAACAGTAACAACGACTGTTGATGCTACAACGGTTACTATTGTTGCTGCTTCTACTACTTCTGCTACTGCTACTATTACTGCTATTATTAATTTTGTTGCTACTATTAATACGGCTGCTGCTATTAATACTACTAGTTCTGCTGCTGCTACTACTACTTTTGTTGCTGCTACTACCGCTAGACTTTAATCATGGCATTTACCGTTTATCGTTTTATCGTAAGCTACTACGAATGAATGTGAGAGACTATTTTAGCAAAGTTTTATTAAGATTGAACAGGTCTAAAATTTGATAGATTCCATGATATGTCATATAATATTGTACGTGTATTAAATATTTACTACGTCTCATGTGCTTCTGTAGAACTGGATATCCTAAACGATGCTTCGTAATTTGGATGAAGCGGGGTAAAATACAGAAATAAAATTACCATGTATAAATACATAAGCAACAAATTTGCTTTATTGGTTTTGTTTGGATCTCAAACCAAGTTAACTGGATGTGTATTATGCATTTAAACAATGTTTGATTGATAACGTTTTTCAAGATTGAAAAGGTGAAATATATCATTCAAGCAAAGCATCACTATACATCTCGCCTTAATGTCGAACAATGGAAGTTTGAATATAGCACTGAAATTTAAAATAACCAGACTGAGATGTTCTTAATGTACATGTAGAAACAGAGAGACGCACTAGCATCCCGTAATATGAGAGGAGTTGTACCCTGTGTTAATCTAAAGAGACTGAATATGAACAGCACGTTGTTATGAAATGTACCTACTATATGAATTTAAGGAACAAACTACTAACTGACAAACAACCTACTCCAACCATGATTCATAATTTGATAAATATAAAAAAGAAGAAAATCTATTTCAACTTTGTAAATGTTTTTATGAGGTTTTTGACAAAAGACAAAATTTAGTTTTTAAATAAAATTGAAAATATTTATTAATAACTGACACGAATTGTTAATATATTAAAAACAATCGACAATAGAAATTTATTTATATGATTTTCAATATTATATATTTCATTTCATGTATATGCCGGATACCAAAATAAATAAGTTATCCGCTGAATGAACCTGCTCGAGAACGTCAGAAAGTATTTCGGAGGATGAACTTGCTCCAGAACTTGAGAAAGTAATCCGGAGGGTTAACTTGCTCCATAACTTGAGAAAATAATCCGGAGGACGAACTTGCTCCAGAACTTGAGAAAGTAATCCGGAGGATGAACTTGCATGAACTTGCTCCAGACCTTGAGAAAGTTATCCGGAGGACGAACTTGCTCCAGGCCTTGAGAAAGTAATCCGGAGGATGAACTTGCATGAACTTGCTCCAGACCTTGAGAAAGTTATCCGGAGGACGAACTTGCTCCAGGCCTTGAGAAAGTAATCCGGAGGATGAACTTGCTCCAGACCTTGAGAAAGTAATCTGGAGGACGAACTTACTCCAGACCTTGAGAAGTAATCCGGATGATGAACGTGCTTCAGAACTTGAGAAAGTAATCCGGAGGACGAACTTGCTCCAGACCTTGAGCAAGTTATCCGGAGGAGAGGTAATCCAGAGGATTAACTTGTTCCAGAACTTGAGAAAGTAATCCGGAGGATTAACTTGCTTCATAATTTGAGAAAATAATACGGATGATTAACTTGCTCCAGAACTTGAGAAAGTAATCCGGAGGAAGAACTTGCTCCAGGCCTTGAGAAAGAAATCCGGAGGATGAACGTGCTTCAGAACTTGAGAAAGTAATCCGGAGGACGAACTTGCTCCAGGCCTTGAGAAAGTAATCCGGAGGACGAACTTGCTCCAGGCCTTGAGAAAGTAATCCGGAGGACAAACTTGCTCCAGACCTTGAGAAAGTAATTCGGAGGATTAACTTGCTCCAGACCTTGAGAAATTAATCCGGATGATGAACTTGTCCAAGAACGTAAGAAAGTAATCCGGATGATGAACGTGTCCCAGAACTTCAGAAATTAATCCGGAGGATGAACGTGCTTCAGAACTTGAGAAAGTAATCCAGAGGATGAACTTGCTCCAGAACTTGAGAAAATTGCACCTTACCGATGTACCTAACTGACCCTTTTTTCAATCGAAGCAGATCCTGACCTTGATGAACAATGGCTCAAATACTTCATATAAGAAGGGTATATTTTAGTCAGGATGTAATTCATGATCATGTTTTGTGTTTCAATTTCCAGTTACCTTAGTTGCCTTTTTAATATAATCCGCTAAACGTAAAAGTTCAGATTTTGAAACTTTTATAAAAAATATTAAAGATAGATTTATTCGTGAATATATGTCATGAAATACAAACATGTATCACAAAATACGATCACAGTTGTACAAAATTTTCGTAAGACTTAGTATCAATAATAGTACGTTACTGTACAATAGGTACACATATTTGAGACATGCGTATTACACAGGATAACCCATTAAGTTTTAAAGCTTATTTCAAATGGGGTCCTTATGAAAAAAATCAAGGTCTCAAAATATTGGCTGTAGAAGCTTTATGGAACTTATATAACAGGGAAGAGCTATACGTAATATTACGTTGGTTATAATTAAAACAAAAAGGATATATTTGACTACTTGTAGTTCATTTAAGATTTTAAATTTCCTAATTTCCATGTGTGTTTTTGTTATCACAGAATATATCAAATAATTACCTCTAAATTAATTATCACAGAAAGACTTGAATGATGATATGCATGCATAAAAATATTGAATACTTTGCAGAAGTATTAAAATAATTGACACTTTAAAAACTAAAATTTGCTTGTTCTGTACATTTCATCCTCTCAATGAGTTATTTTCCCTTATATATATATATATATCTTAGAAGAATGTTCCAGTCCCGAATAGCTTAAAAATAGAACAATGCTACATAAACAGAACATAGCTACATAGAACATAACACAATTACTTACAACAGAACATAGTAACATGAACATAGAACATAACATAGTCAAATAAAACAAATAAAGTTACACAGAACAGAACAAAGTTACATACAACAGAACATAGTTACATACCACAGAACAAAGTTATTTACAACAGAACATAGTTACATTAACATAGAACAAAACATAGTCAAATAAAACAAATAAAGTTACACAGAACAGAACAAAGTTATATACAACAGAACATAGTTATATACCACCGAACAAAGTTACATACAACAGAACATAGTTACATGTACATAGAACAGAACATAGTCACATAAAACAGAATAAAGTTGCACAGAACAGAACAAAGTTACATAGAACAAAACAAAGTTACAAAGAACAGAACAAAGTTAGATAGAACAGAACATAGCTACATAGAACAGAACAAAGTTACATAGAACAGAACAAAGTTACATTGAACAGAACAAAGTTACATGTACATAGAACATAGCTACATACAACAGAACATAGTTGCATAAAACAGAACATATTGAAAAAGAACAAAACATAGTCAAATAAAACATAACACAGTTACATAGAACAGAACATCGTCACATAGAGCATAGTTACATAGAATATAACATGTTACATAAAACAGAACATAGTTACATTGAACAGAACATAGCTACATACAACAGAACATAGTTACATGTACATAGAACATAGTCACACAAAAAACAGAACAAAGTGACACAGAACAAAGTTACATAGAACAGAACATAGCTACATACCACAGAACATAGCCACATACAACAGAACATAGTTGCATGTACATAGAACAGAACATAGTCAAATGAAACAGAACAAAGTTTCACAGAACAGTACAAAGTTCCATAGAACAGAACAAAGTTACATAGAACAGAGCATAGCTACATAGAACAGAACATAGTTGCATAGAATAGAACATCGTCACATAGAACAAAGCATAGTTACATAGAAAGAGACATGTTACATTAAACAGAACATAGTTTGATAAAACAGAACAAAGTTACATAAATTTAAACATAGTAACATAAATTAGAACATAGCTACATAAACAGATCAGCTACATAAAAGAGAAGATATATATTACTGGAATGAGCAAATACAATATGTATATTAATGGTTCAACCAATACATCGTTGAGTGTATAACTTATTTAACTAAATACAACGTTGTATAGGTTTACACAGTATATTATACTATATTACTAGTTGAACCCAATACTATGTAATGCACACAATAGCTTGAAGAAATGCATACAAAAATCAGTGGTTTAACCATATACATTATATTTCATATCAATACATAAGTCAATGGTATAACCATATCCATTGTATTTCATATCAATACACACATCAGCGATTTAACACTATACATTATATTTCTTAACAATATGTTCATTTATCATTGGCTAAACTGTATACATTGTATTTCATAAAAATACATATATCATTGGTTTAACTGTATACATTAATTTTTCTTATCAACACACAAATCAGCGGTTTAACCGTATACATGTTATTTCATATCAAAACATAAATCAGCTCTTTAACCGTATACATTGCATTTCATATCAATACATCAATCAGCTATTTAACCATATACATTGCATGTCATATCAATACATAAATCAGTGATTTAACCTTATACATTGCACTTCATATCAATACATAAATCAGCTCTTTAACCGTATACATTGCTTTTCATATCAATACATAAATCAGTGATTTAACCGTATACATTGCATTTCATATCAGTACATAAATCAGCTCTTTAACCGTATACATTGCTTTACATATCAATACATAAATCAGTGATTTAACCGTATATATTGCATTTCATATCAATACATAAATCAGTGATTTAACTGTAAACGTTACTTTACATATCAATACATCAATCAGTGATTAAACCGTATACATTGCATTTCATATCAATACATAAATCAGTGATTTAACCGTATACATTGCATTTCATATCAATACATATATCAGTGACTTAACTGTATACATTGCATTTCATATCAATACATAAATCAGTGATTTAACCGTAAACATTGCTTTTCATATCAATACATATATCAGTGATTTAACCGTATACATTGCATTTCATATCAATACATAAATCAGTGATTTAACTGTATACATTGCATTTCATATCAATACATAAATCAGCTCTTTAACCGTATACATTGTATTTCATATCAATACATAAATCAGTGATTTAACCGTATACATTGCATTTCATACCAATACATCAATCAGCTCTTTAACCGTATACATTGCTTTTCATATCAATACATAAATCAGTGATTTAACCGTATACATTGCATTTCATATCAGTTCATAAATCAGTGATTTAACCGTATACATTGCTTTTCATATTAATACATAAATCAGTGATTTAACCGTATACATTGCATTTCATATCAATACATAAATCAGTGATTTAACCGTAAACATTGCTTTTTATATCAATACATATATCAGTGATTTAACCGTATACATTGCATTTCATATCAATACATAAATCAGTGATTTAACTGTATACATTGCATTTTATATCAATACATAAATCAGTGATTTAACCGTATACATTGTATTTCATATCAATACATAAATCAGTGTTTTAACCGTATACATTGTAATTTGCTGATATTGTAAATCTAACATGTATTTTACCTGTCACTTGAATAAATACATAATATATATACCACGTTTCTCAAACAATCGTAATAAACAAATTTGACTACCTTTTTGCATTACTTTGAATTTTTTGTTTTGGCTTTTCACGTATCTCACAGTAAAGGTCGAGCAAATACCAAAGTTGAAATAATCAATGTATCAAAACAAAGTTATTGTATATTCTTAAGCATTGACATTTTGCTACCAATATCGATATTTAAAACTTTTATTATACGAGGGGTTATCCAGAAGTTCGTGGACAAATTTCATAATATGAACATGACATGTCTGATTTATTTGAAGTTTCACATGTATTATATTTAATCTAACGGCACACTGTATGCATAGTATGAAGAAAATATTTATTCAAATAAAACAGTAACATGTATTTCAAATATGTCATGTACGCCTATCTGCCGCAGGCCAGATTTACGTTACGTCGTTGCAACGTCAATTTATTAGCAATTTCCCTACTCTTACTCGTTGCTCCATTTATACTCGTTTAGCAACCGGGGAACCCAGCTAGCATTTAATTGCATGCTATTTTTTTTTTAATTATCGTGTGCACTGTACTGTAACCTATTCTTAGTTCGCAGCATAGTTCATGATTTGTATTACGGCAATCCTTATCAAGGCAGTTTTTAACACGTTAACGTGACATTGACGCGATTTTGACACAGGGCGACCACATATGTTATCATCCATTATTGTTTCTCGTTCCTCACTGTATCGTTTGTGTTATCTGTAGACTACAAAATGCACTACAAATAACTTTCTCGGAGCTTTACTATACATATCTATCGTCTGAATCAGTGTTTTGCTAATATTGACTTAAACTGTATTACTGCTCGTTGTTTTACCTTTTCATCAGATGCACTATTTGATTATGAATGCATCTACATTTTCATTAGAAGTTGATTTAAACTCCTAACACCTGCGCGCAATGCTGGAATGACATTGACCTGCAGACATTGATGCCGTGTGCTCAATAATATATGATTTACCGCTAGTGTTACGGGAAAATGATTGTTATTATTCACATATTTGCCTTTCGAATTGTTCATCATTTTGAGCTGCGGCACTTATTATTTATGTATGTTGTTAGGGATACCATAACATTATTACTGACATAAGAAATATACTAAAACACCGTACATCGATGACAAATACACCAATACTTAAGTTGTGAAAAATATAGCTATACACTTGCATAAATATAAATTTTATTAAATTTGTCCACGAACTTCTGGGTAACCCCTCGTAATTCAACTATGCTTTACGTACTGCCTAAATAACTCGACGTTTCTCATGTGCTTATTTACTAACAAAAATCATAGTACGTAATTGTCCCTGCTTGAGATATTCAACAATGCGCTTAGTTTTATGTAATATTGGATATCCTCACAAAATATATTTCTCACTACTTTAAAGGAATATATCAGGATTTTTCAATATTTTAAAATTGGCTCAAAACATTTTCCCCAATATATCATGCTTATATATTCTCACTTACCCCGTATTGTAAAAAGCGTATCTATTTAAAAAGCCAGAATAATATAATGAAAAGATATTTCCTAACTTGGGCTACACGCCATGTTTAGACTAAAATAGATTTTGTGACGTATTAACTTAGTCACGTGATTTTATTTTGATTTCAGTTTAATCCGTCATAAAGGTTCACACGTTGTAAAAAATGTCCGAATGATGATGCAAAGATCGTCAAGCAGTATCTAAGTACTGTCTGTTTCCATCGATCCCATCATGAAGACTGCTGTATTCCCAAACTTTGCATAATTAGTGCGATGTTACGCTCCAACGCATCAAAACGCTGGTTAAATTGTTGTGTTAGCTGGCCTACACTGTCAGTGATACTCACCAAAGTATGATCTATAAATGGCATCAGTTTTGGATGCCCCAACTCCTCCATAATATCCCAGATTGGCGAAACTATGTAGTTTCCGTCGGCGGCAATTCCCTCGAATATGCCCAACGCGCGCAAGTCTGAATACTTACCACCAATTGGCACAAAAACTAATGCCCCCGAATCACCTACTTTGGCAATATCTGCTTTATTCGGGTTGTTTGGCTCAACAATAATTTGTTTGGTCAACAAAATTTCGAAATTTGAAACGTTCAGTGTTATACTTTGGGTAAATATATTTGTTCCAAAAAATTTAATCTTTCCCCTGTTCAGTCCCGTTTCACTTCCAAACATTATCGTCTCGGCGCCTAGTTTACATTGGCTTGGTGAACATATCTTACCAGAAGTAAACCGCAATCTTGATATGTCGTTCATTATTCCTATGTAAGACAAAAAAGCATAACTTTTTCAAATTATGTTTAAGTTATCATTATCTTTGTTTATTTTATTTGTTATTATATAATATTTTAATTGGACACGTGAACATGATTAAAGTACTGGATTTGTGGTTTAATAATGAATGATATTAACAGATTCTTAAACACAATCTACACAAAATGCGGTTTAGAAGTTTATTTATCATATACACGTAATGAAAACAAATCAACTTCAATTTTTTTACTATTTCTCAAGAGCCAAATTAAACACAAGTTTTAGTAAGATAAATTTACATACACACCTTTACTATCCATACCCTCCACAGGAAAATTTCCACATTCTGGATTTCTACTTGTTATCCTAACAACTGCAATTTCAAATCCAGCCTTGTCACCATTTCCAGGACTATATATCACTTCTTTGACCTCTCCGATGGTAGAATTATCTAACTCTCTCATTGGTTGATATATAATATGTTCATGCAAGGCGTATCGCTTTGATTTTTTTCCGTTTGTCAGCGTATTCATATCGGATTTTCCAAGCAACGCATGAGCGCTTGTTAAACAACATGTCTCGTTATTTAAATCTATAAATGTGCTGATAGTTCCGGCCGTCACTCCACTTATTCTGCTACCTTGTTTCAGTTTGTCCTGATAATCACGAGGCCCACAGAAAGTAAAGTAACCCTCTCTCACATCCACAGTTATTCCATCCAACTCTGCCGGAAGTGGTTCCTCGCTAATCGGAATGTAACCTTTAAACATCACATATAACACGATGCATGGCATTTCGTCTTTTACCCATTTATCCGTGCCGTAGTCTTTCGACTTGAACAAACATGCAGATGTCATAGTAAGGTTACTATGTTCTGCCATCAGTCGTGTTGAATGTTTCTGCAAACATTTTCTCAACTTTGACGAATCTTCATGAGATAAAAACGTATCTTTTCCATGTTCTGCAACATCCTTTCCCTCTTTGGAACACTTGTTCATATGGCCGTGAATGAGTGTGTATTCAGATATGTCTGATGGTAATGTGTCTTCATTAGTGCACGTTACAAACACAACTTCGTTAACATTGTTTGCGTTATATGCTGTGTGAACACTAACATATTTGTTTGAGTGTGATTTTATATGGTTGCATATATTTTCGCAGTTTTGTTTGAACAGTTTGGTATTTTTATATCTTAGTTCTTTGCACATCTCTTTAAACTTGGCCTTATTTGGTAAACATAAGTTGTCTGTGCTTCCTTCTGATACTATAAATAAATATCATGTGTAAGCAATTAACAGAACCACAGCAAATACAATACAACATTCCATGCATACATATTCCCTAAAGTAATCCACAGCTTTGCATGTTAAATTGATACCATCCAATATTGAAAGTAACTGCTGCGACAACCTTTACGATACTATCCAAATATAGAATAGAATAAAAAAATAGTTTTCAATGATCCATTTATATCGTAAGTATCTAGTCGCGTTATATGATACGTGCGTGCAAATGAGCATGTGTTATATGGATTGTGACTTGTATTAAACTACTTATTAATTAATAAACAAATGAATGAATGACTGGTGTTTTACGGCACATCGACACGTAAATAGGTAATTTTGTGCGAAATAAACGTGATGATGGTGATAATATATTAAAAATAAATATGGTTACACGTTTACTAATAAATTATAAAATCATTAGTGAGATATATAGAAGTATACTATATTATATAATAGCAATACATATATTTTGACTCGTCAAAGTGTTTTTAAATAAAATGATTAATGAGTAAATTACTCATTTAAAATATAAAAGATATGTTACATCAATATTGTCAAAATATTCTGTAAGATTTTTCTTGCATTGGAGCAACGTCAA
Source organism: Panopea generosa (assembly GCA_029582155.1). NCBI lineage: Eukaryota > Metazoa > Mollusca > Bivalvia > Adapedonta > Hiatellidae > Panopea > Panopea generosa. The sequence goes on from CM055905.1 coordinate 47,672,844, forward strand.
CACAGTCGATCAGCTTGACGGTAAGTGGTGCAAAACAGGGATTCGTTTTAAAGGTAGTGTATCAGAGAAAAAAAGCTTTAAATGGATAAAAAGCGTTTCATTATCATTTATAGATAAAATCCGAATAGTTTGGTATGTCAATTCCACCAAAATATAACAAATTCGATAATTATATTACAGTGGTAAACTTGAAAGGAAATCCCCATTCTAAAAATAGACAGCACTTAAATACTTCTTCACGTCTTTCACGTCGTCATTCGGACATTTCTATTAAGTGTAAATCTGTTAACCGATCAAATCAAAATGAATTTATGTGACCCATATAAAATATGTTGCAATTTTAAGCTGGAAATCTGTTTAAATCTAACCTAGGTGCGTAGCCCAAGTTAGGTAATCCCTTTTCAATATATTATTTTGGCATGATTAAACATATATTCTTTTGTCAATACGGAGTCAGTGTGTATATATATGCATGATATATTAGAAAAAAATGTTTATACCGAATTTTAAATGTTTGATAAATCCTTATTAATTCCCATTAAAATATACGAAGGAATACAGCGTGCATGCCCAATTTTGCATTCGAGATAAAATAACTTCTTTTCGACGAATAATCCTACTATTGCTGGGATAACATTGTCAAGATTTGGTTTAATAAAATGTAATTATTATTTACAGCAAGATCTCAGGAGGACTAAAACATTGATCTAAAACATATTTTCAATATTACACTCAAACGCTGTAAAAGGAAGTTTAAAACTAGAAAAAAATCAAGCTAATGCCGCGATCGCAGTCAGGCCAATGCCAAATTAAAGGCCTTGAGTTCAGATGAGATGAGGTAGTTGGCTAATTGAAGTATGGTGTCTTGTGACAGCAGCTACAGTCACGTCGTCTGTCTCCATCTTTAGAACAATCTATGTATATCGGTAAACAGTTACTGTAAAACGATATGATTTATTAATGAACAAATAATCAAGAATGTGGTGTAATTAAATATTGCTAGAAATCGTTATATGATTAACAATTTGAAAGTATTTTAGACAATTTATTCCATTTTCTAAACAAACATGAAATATAAGCATTCCAGGAATGTAAGATAATTTTATTGCTGGTCATGAAAATCGGAAGAATATCCGTGTTATGATATTGCTACCATATTTCATTTCTTAAAATTGTTTTTTAAACAATAACAATATGCGCAATACGTACAGGCAGTATGTTGTAATAACTTAACATCAAAAGTGTTTACCAATATAATAAAATTGGATTAACTATCTATTAGTAACTAAAAAGTTAGCTTTTGCTAAGAAATTAAAGATCATCCGGATTCGGAACAGACATCTGTCTTAAAATGTATTAAACTCTGTTCTACTGTTTCTGCGCATTAACGAACTGGTTCCCTGTAGATTGTCCCTGGTATCTGTACCATATCCATCCGAATGAACCGAAAGGATTGAAACAACCTACATGACATGAACATATTTCACCACAGTACAGACAGGAGGCCAGGACTCGATTGAAGAAGGAAACAGGGTTGGACGATCGCCAACTGTTATGTCCCTAAGGCAAAAGAAGCCGTTTGAGAAATTTCGCTCCTTATGTAATTCATACGTTGAAATTCTAACACTTAACTGTACACCTATCGTGGTTTCGATTTCCGAACAGAATATGCATTTGCACGTAACCACCAATATTAATCGCTTGAAATTCAAATATCGGCGACAAAAAACGAGTTTAGATACATGACTTTTTACGATAAACAACAGTATTTTGTACAAAAAATGATCCAGATATTCACAATTTATACTAAATATAACAAATAATACCAATTTTTTATTGATTTGAAAGGACATAATACTGTTTATGTTTATTTAAATGAATGGACTTTTGACCAATTATCGACATCTACAATATCATATAATGAGTCTATATATTTTAAATACAAAAGAAGCTTAGACATATTTAGCTATATATCCAATTATATCCATTTATACCAAAATGTATCAGAAGAATATACGATTATTACTTCTGTTGCCAGTCTTCTCGTTCTGTCACACAATCATTGCAAAGGGTTATAGAAATACATATACCGAATCATATGACACTGTAAGCGTCTTGTCGTATAAAACTTCATCATATTCTTTGACAAATGTTAACAACGGACGACAGACGACGGACAGACAATAGCTCATCCTGAGCGTTGTTTAGATTGTTTAGAATTTACATAAGGCACTTTTAATATATAGGGTTTATGCTTATGACAGAGAAAAGTAAACTGTGTTGAAGTGAAAAAAAAGTGCTAAACTTATAAACAGTGACATCTGAAACATTTTCATGTACTTTAGCAAGTATTAATCATCTGTGTCCTGTCAGATATCAACAGTCAGGGGCCGCATACAGAATGGTTGTGACCTATACTATTCATATATATTCACTTTTGACTTACCCGAGTCCGTATCGGTGTCATGTATTTTAAGTGGACTCATACATGTACCTTTGAAAGTGGCATCGTATGACAATTCTTTTGACAATATAATATAATGTGTTATTTTTTTTTAACATTAACTTCCGCCAACAATCATAATGTAACAGTGTGGTTAGTGGTGTTTTAAAAAAGTATGTTTCAGAGCATGTTCTATTTATATACAGACATCCAAATAGCAGTTTTATCGCGACATCCAAGTAATAGTAGTGTGTTTTATAATGGTCTTCAATATTTTTTTTTTCTATAAAGCGATAGATCATAATTTTCTTGCACAGTCAAATTTCATGTTATTTTTATAGTCTGGGATAGTAACACACGTAGTTTAAACATATTGTATTGCCATATAAACACATATTACAATATATATCATCCATATAAGTCAAATACAATTGAAGGCAAAAGGGTCTGGCCACAAGTTCTCTCAACATTAGATACGGCCATTCCCGTAACACACGTAATGAGTATAAGGCAAAATAACAACAAATGTGTTTCGCATCGGTCCTGAATACATCCAAATACTTAACTGTCACAAAATTAGGAAATATCTTATTATAAAATTGATGCTATGTATTTTCATTAACCTGGTCAGTGGTGATGTGCGTGTGTTGTTCATTTGTATTGTAAACTGTTAGATAACAATTTTCTTTCCCTCTTCAACTATGTATGTTATTTCTTTATATCTGGGCTATTAATAAATGCAAGAACTTCGACTGTTTTGCAAAGGGAGTAATATAGCTTTATTGTTTCACTCCGGATTATTTCTCCTAAAACAAGTGTCATTGGTGGTGAAATTAAATTTAAGACACAACATAAGAACTATATTCGAAACAAAAAGTTAAAGTTAGATGAAATACATTGAAATCTATTTTAAATATGCAACCTGAAAATGGCGTTCGGTCTGTAACAAACAAAATCAGTAATAAATCAAGTTAACCAACTTTCGTTCAGGTGATAGCAATCACCCAAGTTCAGTCTTTTTTCATTGTAAATCGAGGTAATAGGCCATTCTGAATATTATCTCTTGATTTTTCGGAACGAGGCCGGGTGGGCAAGCTGCTTGTTTAAATGTCCAAGTCATGACTGCCTGCATTGCTAGAGATTGATATCGGTAGTTCCAAATGTTCCTAAAATGTCGTCTGGAAACAAATCAGTAGGTAGAGGATTCTTTTTTTTTTAGTGAAAACTATATTCGTGACTTATCAGGTGAGTTAATTTCTACTTATTACTTACATATGAACACACTAATTTTGTATACACAGGTATCTCTGATTACATTAATATTCAACAGCTTCTTTTGTAGTATACATACATCATACTTCTATTATTTCCAATAAACTCTTCCTAATCTTAACGCCAAATATATTTTCATCTGTTTTACGAGAGATGTTTTTTGTAACAAAATAAGCTAGTTTATGTGGCCTGAATTATCATGTCAGCTAGTGTAACGTATGTACATTGTATAGACATGTATAGAGTTACGTAGTACAGGTTTATTAAACTTATCGCTAGATAGATAACGATAGAATATTTTAAATATATTTTTACATATTTAATTTTAGGTGAAAGAATAAGCCATTTTGACTTCATTTCATAAAAATCAGTTGAGTAATGAGCATTATAGAACAATTAAATGGGATTATTATTGTAAAACTAACTATATTTTACTAGTATTCTTTTTGTATATTTTTTAATCGTCCGATATCGTACGACAAGTTAATTCCATGAGTTTCTTGAGATACACATGTAGTATGTGGTTGATTTCGTAAAATGTCACGAATGAAAACCACTTTCTCTTTCAGTTAGCAAATATCACCATGTGACAAAGCGTGTACAACGTTATAACTTGACCTAGACATAAGGTATCTGAGTGAGTACTTTTTATATTATGTTTTATATAGTTAAGTAGTTGAAATGTCTGACAGCTGTATTTCGACATAGTCAGATTTAAGTAGAATTTTGTATAAATTGTTGATAAATATTCAGACTAAAATAGGGTGAATTTAATTTCATATCTGCAGTATTTATAGCGGCTTATTAGAATATAGGCCCAGGAATCTGGGAACGTACTTTGATATGTTTGTATTGTATTTATAATGAAAATCGGTATTTTGAAGTGTAAGTTTTTTGTAATTAAGTTGTGTTAAGTTTATTCTGTGTGTTTGCAAATTAAATATATACCGACATTATAATGTGGAAATATATTGAGATGTACATGCTACCACGAAATTTAATAGACGATGATATATGATATATCAATGAAACTACCATGAATTAAAGAGATGGTAAGTGATCAACGTAACACTATTACATATTGAGTAACTAGTAAATCTGTGTTTATATATAAATATATATATATGTAGCCGTTTATTGACGTATGTGCGACGTAGGTAACAATAAAGAAGTTAACGACGTAACAGGAGTCAAACTGTGGTAATACCGTCATAAGGACGCGAAACCCACATAATCGTCATGTGGACGAAGAGACATTCTGAACGTCAGATTGAAATCGGCATAAGGAGACGTAATGCCAAAGTAGCTCAGTAATACATAGAACAAGGGAAGAGAACCCTGTTAATACATCGATCGCCATAAGAGACGATTGGAGATGACGCGGACGTAGTGTTTAAATAAGTATACCCTTATTTTAAAACAGTAAAAATTATTCATTAACGTTGCATTGCAATTTGCATCGCGACATCAGTAATATACTAGTGGGTAGCAGTTTGTATGGCGACATCAGTAATATACTAGTGAGTAGTAGTTTTGATTGCGACATCAGTAATATACTAATGAGTAGCAGTTTGTATCGCGACGTCAATAACATACTAAGTAGCAGTTTGTATCGCGACGTCAGTAACATACAACTAGTGAGAAGCAGTTTGTATCGCGACATCAATTAGACTTAAGCTTATTAAAGTGAACAGTGTTACTGTAGTTACAGCTAAGAACATTAGTAGACCGGTATTATTTTTCATGTTTTGTTCATCTTGTTAATTTGTATATATTGTATAATTATATGTTACATAGATAAAATTGTAAATTTTATTTTGAGTATAGTTATATTCTACCAAAGTGAGTTATCGGCCCTTGGTCATATTGCTACTGTTTCCATTGCTAACAAACACTTGTATCCCATTATATACCAAACCCTTATCTGACAAGTAATTAATAATGTTTCTTTGATGATACATATTATCCTTTCCCCGAGAACTGAGAATTAAACCTGAGGGTTATGAAACAATTAGATATTTAGATTGTGCTTGTTCGATTTTGCATTTGTAGCAATTACCGTGTTTACTCTTATTTAATGTTTTATTTTTGTTTTAGCTCAATACATGGATCAGATTATGTCAGATAAGCTCCGCCTACTTAGTTACTAATCCTACCCCAAGCTTTCATACAAAATGGCTGCAGCATCAAGTTTCTTAGACAAAATTCCTACCGATATCTCAATATATTACTTACCAGATGCAAAAAAATTATCAGATCAATTGTTAAGAAAACTACTATACAAAATAATATATTTATAAAACTGAAGTGTATGATTTAAAAACGAATATGAAAGTCAGCGCGAGATGCTGAAGATCTATGAAAAAAACGACCAGCCACATAACATTTGTCTAAAAATTGCCAACAAGAAATAGTAGATTCCTTTTGTAGTTGTAAAGTCGGGTAAGTTCTGTATTGACTTAATTTCTGTTTATTTTTATGTTTTCGTATTATGAAAATAAGACATTGTGTTTTAAGTATAGTTATAATTTGTTTATTAAATTAAAGTTTAATTTGTAAAAACATGTGTTACTGTGTATTAGCATACATTTATTTCTCAAGTAGTCTTTTAGGATCGTAATAATGTAGAAAGGTGATTATGGATATTATTGTATTAGGTTGACATGGATATTGTGACGTTTACTTAAATCAGAGTAAACATTGCGATATCAACGTCACGGATTAGTATATGACACCAGCCGTTACTTTTATAACGCTGAACAAAAACTGAAACGGATATGTGTATGCATTTATAATATATTTGCATACTGCCCGGACACCAAAAAGTTTTTGAGATATATCACTTACTTCAGAGATTGCTATTAATTAAAACATTTTGTTGACAAGTTACAAGTCGAACATTCTTGAGGATGCCAGCAACAAAGTAAGCACACGATTTCAGATATCGTATATAAACTGGAATCTATTTTGAAGAATTCGTTGGGGTTTCTTTTTTCGACTCTAAGAAGAGCGTTGTTTATCTATATTCCGAGGTAAATTAATTGAACTATTTTAATTTGAAATTACTTGTTACTATTGTAAATGATAAACAGTAAAATTAAAGATTTACATATTTTGTAGCAATGTGCAATTGTTAAATAATAAGCAGACATTACTTTTGATATACTTACTACATTATTTATAAGTTGAATGTGCTTAAATTAAATATCACTTGCTTAATTATGTTTCTCTAATAGTTTATGACGAGTATTTGTTGTAATATTTATTGAATAATAAAACTGTTATTTTCGAATCTGAGAAAAGTGTTGTTTATCTATATTTCAAGCTCATGGCATACTGTTATACAAAACACCATCTAACATTAGGTCAAACTGGTGGAGACGGGACAGGATAAATATCGAGAATAACATTTGCCGGGAGTCGACGGCTAGCTTACACGCCAAGCGCGAGTTTGACACGAACAACTCTTAGTGGTTTGGAGACCGCCACATCTAAAACGAACCTCGGAGCTTTAGAAAGGACAATACAGAGAGTAAAACACTGAGCAAAGCACTGGACCTGGATACACCACACTCACTATTAGCCCGACCAAAGGAGACACCACCAACTCCAACGCCGAAGCCATATTCACCGCTAGCAACGCTAAGATCAACCTCAATATTACATTTCACGTCTGGTGGAGGTAATAAGTCTATACTTCGTAACCCTCCAAATAACTCTTTCATCATTATATGTCTTCTTCAACAAAACTTGATTAATATTAAGGAGATTCCTCTCAAAATATTGAAAAATGATTCGATTTTTTTAAAGTTTTTGTCGATTTGTTTATAAAAACCAAGCGCTAGCATTTTTTAAAGTTTGTATAATCACATCACTTAAACTTATTATACACTGACGAGATATGAAAACGCATCAACAGGTTTGTTGGGCTATAATTTGGAAACTAGTAACACAAAACTTAAAATTTTGGTATCAATTTAATCAGTGACTTATCAACAACAAATGTGAAAAGACAAAATGAATATTCCTTCATCCGTTATTACGTAATCACTCTTTATTCAACACCAGTCAGCTAAAACGTCAGTACCGCGTATGTCCTTCATTTTTCACAATCACTTCCCGAAGCCAAGATTGCATTGAACGGCACAGAGTCCTATAAACTCGTCGTGAAATGTGTCCCCACTCTTAAATAAGTGCGTTTGTTAACTCCTGGACGTTTGCTGGAGGGTTAGGACGTTGGCGTATCCGACGTCCTAACTCATCCCAGAGATGCTCTCTTGGGTTGCAGTCAGGTGATAATGCCATGCCGGCCATGGCAATACAGGAATGTTGTTGTTGTTAAATAAGTCCATTGTAACCCTGAACGTAAGTCTGTTACGTTGCTGGAATATCGGCAGTACCACTGACGTGATAATTTGCTTGATGTAACTTTGGGCGTTTAAATTTCCATTGCATATCACTAGCTGTGACTTAAAATCACTGGTTATAGCATCCCAGATCATAACGCTGCCGCCACCGTAACGTTCATTCTCAACAACACAATTATCTGCGTAACGTTCATAACGTCGACGGTACACACGCAATCTGTCATCTGAGTTGAACAAATTGAATCTGGACTCGTCAGAATATAAAACTCTACTCCAGTTTATGTTATTGGTGTGTGTACGTGCCCATTGGAGTCGATAACGATGAGTTAATACGGGAATTTTCTCTGGCCGCCGACACCGTATGCCGTGATCACGTAATCATTTACTGACTGTTGTTCGGTGAATAGGGCGACCCCTTTTCCAAACGACTATATCTGTAGTTGATTGCGCCGTAAGTTTCCGGTTACGTAGATGACGTTGACGGATGTAAACGTTCTGACGTGGCGTCGTTGCCGGCGTCGCTCCCGGTCGTGGGCGGTCCAAAACGGAGCCAGTATGATAATATCGCTGCACTAACCGCAAAAGTGTCGATTTGTTTACATTAAAACGTCTAGCAACCACTCGTTGCGTTATTCCACTTTCCAATAAGCCTAAAATTCGATTTCGATCTGCGTTATTTAACCGTACCATAACTTGAATTGATAATAATCCCAAATTTACTTGATTTTATAATTTGTAGGTGTCTCCCGCATGTACTCACACAATGTTTAAATTGAATCGACCTCATGGTAAATGTGCAGGGAACGCACGAGGTAAACATGAAGTACTAACTAGGGAGATTTTACGGTCTGTTGCGTTTATTAAATTTGGTCACAATGGTTAGTGTGTAACGAAATGTGTATGTGTTGTTAATTTAAAATGTTCTGCTATAAGTAATTAAAATATTTAGATGTATGTATGATGCGTTTTCATATCTCGTCAGTGTATATTGAAAAATAATTAAGAGATTTAAAGAGGGCACAACAATATTGGATCTGTCTTTACTACAGCTGAAACAAAGTGATTAAGAAGCAGTTACTGATTACTTAGGCCGCGTGTTAAGAACAGCAACAAAAATAAAATTCCAAATGAGGTTATCATTGCTGCATCAATCAGACACTGTGGTTTAAAACAACAAATCAAACAAATAGTATTTATTGCTCAACCAAAATCTCTTTCTGAATAACAGCAAAAAAAATCTAGTTGCAGAAAAGTATATATGTACGAATGCCAGCTCAGTCGCACCATAAACAGTAAACACATCTGTTCACAGTGCACAATACCGGCTTATCCGCAGTGTACACAAATAGGTCAAACATATCACACACAAAATGAAATAACTTGTGAACATACTGGTCATGTTAGTAATGTACAGCCAAATTCTGAATATCAACATAATTATTCTTTAGCAACACAACGTTAACATTATCTACCAAATATTACACAGAAACTGATGATACCATATCACATATATTAGTATCAACCACCACTTCTAAGGCGATTGCAAACTCAGAAATGTGTGTACTGGTTGTTTAAGGCGTTGTTTAAATAGATCAGTCTGCCTGGTAAGAAATCAAATCTGTTTCAATTGTGGAATATCTGTTCATTTTGTTAGGGCATGTCGTATACATCAGAGGTAAGTCATCTCTGAAGTATACGACATGCCCTTACAATATAATACAAACAAATGGCAACATCACTTTAAACAAAAACGAAAATCAGGACAAAAATTGGAAAAAACAATTAAAAAATTATAAAGAAGCCAAATTATCAAAGGCGGAACAAAACAAAACAAGAGTTGTCAGAAGAACAACAAAGCTCGCCGATGGGATAAAACTCACCACCCATGCAAAGATTGAGATTGGAGGCAAACACCAAAACGTAAACGCAAAAGTTTAACCTGGGTTTCTACAGACGACAACGGCGCAGGGGTCATGGCAATAGCTCTCCTGGACATTCGTCCCGGCGAGCTAAATATCAAAATTAAGAACGAAAAAGAGAGAAAGCAAATAAATTTCATGTCGGAAATTAAACGAAATAGAGTTTTGATGTGAATTAACAACACAAATGCAGCGTAATAGATAAAAATCGTTTAACAAAATAAATGTAAAGCAAATCAATCTAAAATAATCGCGTATGAACAAAATATATGTTGCATTGGTGAACTGGCAATAGTGTTGCGTGAAGCCTGAGTCTCATTTAGAATGGTAAATGCAAAAATGGCTAATGGCTAATGGCTCACAATTTTCTTATAATTGACCATCTACACTCTTCTGTGATTTTAGGAATGGATTCTTTGCAAAAGAAACACTAAGTAGTTATTGACCTAGCGTCACAAACAGTCGTCATCAGTGCACAGTAGGACAGCTCATTTCCTATTCAAATACCAAACATTAGAAGTAGTCAAACTGTACTCCTTGAACCAAGGTATAATAGGAAAAATGTCTTGTGACAAAATCAAACAAAAATAAATTAATACAAGTAATAAACCCAAGACTTCAGGAGATAATGCTTGCTATTGACAGGAATATCGCGACATTTACAGAAATTAATCTACTATTGCTCCATTAAGATAGTCAGACCAAAGTTACTTTAGATAACCAACGGGAAATACCGATAAGTGTAAATAAAAAGATTAAACAAATGATTTAAACCAAGCAAATTTAATTGAAAACAACAATAGACAAAAAATCTTGAATTCAACACAATCTTATTTTCAGCAATTAAAAGAAAAAGTTCAACAAAAAAATTGTCAGGGATAAATTATTGCAAAGTACAATATTGAAACAGGCAATGCAATTCCTCTAATATCTAGACCATGTAGGACAACACCCAAAGCCAAACAGAGAATACAAAGGCAAAGACGTGACATGTTACCACATGACATTATAGAAGAATCACAATCATATTATGCATCTCCAATAGTTTTAGTCAAAAAGAAAAATGTTAAAATGAGATTTTGTGTCGACTATAGAAAGCTAAATAAAATGCGCGTCCAGTGATTTTTCCAATTCTTCGATTTGTTGATGATATTGACTAAAAAAGTGACAAAAATCGACACTATTTTTAAGCGTGGACATACACCAAGGTTTTCGGCAAATACCAGTGGATGAATTGTAAAAGCACAAAACAACATTCACGACATATGATAATGCTTATCAATTCAAAGTTCTCCCATTCGGTTTAAAAAATGCATCTTCCTTATTCCAAATGTGTAAGCAAACTTTTTTAAAAAAAGAGTTAAATTCGAAACAATGCTTTGTATATATAGTTGATATAACTGTCTTTAGTCAGCCAATCGAAGAACATTTGAATATATTAAAAGAAATTGTGCCCGTCTTTAAGAAGCAAATCTATCATAAACCAAACAAATTCATATTTGCGGCCGAAGAAATTAAATCAAATATTTTGATATTCACATTATTAATAACACTGGTGTACAGGTTGACGCTGCAAAGGTAGAAATTGTCATAAAATGCCCAATACCTAAACCACTAACACAGGTAAAAGCATTTTAAGTCTGTAAGCATTATAATGCAACATCCAGATGCACTAACTAGAATTAAATATAACAAAAATATGTAAGCTGATATGTATAAATAGGAGCATCACATTTAACAATTTGAGCCAACAAAAGTGCAAGTCACAATATCAAACATTTATCAAAAAAGTTGTCTGTAAACCATATTGCTAGTACATGTATGTACACATTGCAACAGCAATGCCCAGATTTCAAACACATTTACAGGTATCTTAATAATGGTTCGCTAAATGCAACACATCGATAATTCTCAAAAGTAAAAATGATGAATTAGACCATGGGATTCTATATCGCATGATTAAGAATAAAGGTAAAGTTGAGCCGTTAATAAACCAAATAGCGATAACAATGAAATTAAGACATGAATCTAATGCTAGCTTATCATAATATGACAGGGTCACACTTTGGAATTGACAAATGTTACGATTCCATACGCCAATGATATTATGTGAACTCTTCCAAATCCATAAACGAGAAACGCATCACGGACCAGCTTCTTTAAAACCGATGTCAATAGAAGATGTATTCAACCCGGAAGGTTACAAGTACTTGTTAATGATAGCAGATTCTATAAACCATTGGATGGAAGCTTTTACTCTAAAAACTGCAAATGATATTATATTTTACCAAGAGGTATTTATCAGATTTGGGGGATTTTCAACGTTAATATCAGAATAATGACACATTTGTGTAAATATTTCAATATTTCACGCAATGTCACAAATTCATTCCATCCGATAGCTAATGCAGCAGTAGAAATGGTAAACAGAACACATTTACAATAATTACGAATGTGCTATAATAATTAGTAGGATTTATCCCTAGTGTATTGTTTGCATTACGCATGTCGCCATCAGGTTCTACATTTGTCACCTTACTCCATGGTATTTGTTAAAGAAATGAAAACAAACATTGATGTTTAGTTAATTCCATCAACCACAATAAACAATCAATTGACGGCTACACATCTGAACAATTTAAAAAGATTATACAAGAAATGTGGAAGAAATAAGAAAGAAGCACAACTAAGGTACAAAACCAGAAATGGCAAAATTCAACTTAATGACTTAGTTTATCTTAAACAAATGAAGCTGCAGATTGGGCAGAAACCAAAGTTAAATGCTAAATACACGGGACCTAATTATATAACGTTTTAGAAAATTTTAGCTTCATTTCCGGTTTAAAATTAAACAGCAAAATTCACAGTATTGCGAGCAGGTTTAATAAAGCTGTCCAAAAAATGATATGCGAAGATAAAAAGTTTATTTGGAGTTCCGATCAAACTAAAACACTAGGAATTGTATTCAACAATAAATGTAACAACAATTTAAATATTTTAAAATCCAATTTAACACCAAAAAATAGAAGCATTCTGTAACTGTTTTAAACAATGGCAACAGAAAATTGTCGCTACTTGGGAAAATTACAGTGATCAAGGGTTATGCTTTACCCAAGCTTATCTATCCTCTTACAGTTTAACAAAATCTACCAGAAGATCAATTAAAATTAATAACCATATTTTATGCGATAAAAACCTGAAAAGATTAAACCTAAAACAATAATTCAAAATTTTGAAAATGGTGGCCTCAAAATGATTGGTATTTATAAATTTCTTAATCATTAAAATTAAACTGGATAAAAAGACTTTTAGATACTACTAATAAGGGGCTTTGAAAACTTTTTTTTATAAACAAACTCGACAAATTCGGTGGAAAAACATTTTTCGAAAGTGACCTTAATATGAAAGATCTTCAACAATTATTCCCAAAAAAAAGTGTTTTTATTATCATGGTTTGAAATACATGGCCATATCGAAAAAGACTGCATTAGTAAACAAAACATATGGAATAATTCAAAAATAAAAAATAGGAAACCAACCAATCTTTAATAAAACTTGGTATGATAGAAGGATAAAATATATAGAACATTTATATGATTATAAGAAAGTTGAGTTTTATAATTTCATTGACTTTATTCAATTATATTAATTACCGGAGCATTCCTTTTTATTTTATGTTTCTCTAATTTCAAGTATGCCCAAGGAATGGAAAACACAACTAAAAACAGAAAATATTAATATTATTAGAAAACAGACATTACTTAATCAATTTCTTAAATCAAAAAAGCAAAACAATTTTTTATATAATTATAAATTTAAGAAAGAGGAAAAAGTATAAGTCAAATCAGAAAAAAAGGAACTGTTTTTCAATAACACCCAGTTAGATTGGCAATTCTTTTATACGTTGCCTTTTGATACAAAACTACGCGAATTCCAATACAAGTACATTATGCGTATTATACCTACAAACATATATCTTTACAAATGCAAACTTGTACAATCAAATCTGTGTGATTTTTGCAATAGTCATATAGAAAAAGTAAACCATATGTTTTAGGAATGTCCAAATACTCAACAGTTTTGATCAGACCTCAAAACTTTTTTTATGAAATTTAAATATAAACATTACCTTTGATCTTTTAACTGTTATATTTGGTGTAAAAGAAAAAGGTTTACAAAATGTACTTACCAATTTTATAATAATAAGTGGTAAATATTTTATTGTCAGAAGCAAATAATTAAAAACAACCCCATGTTTAAATATTTTTAAAACCTATTTGATGAAAAAGAATTGATATTGAAAAACACATCGCTCTTAACAAAGATACATTAGAAATACACAACCGGAATTGTGCGGTTTTTAATTACTAACATGCTATATTAGAAAAGAATATCTTCAAAATAAAAACAAAACCCAACCGAGACATCTAGGCAACTTTCAACTTCTACTACAACTTTCATCCTTTCACTATCGATCCTCTTTGTTTCTATTCTAAACATCTTTAAGCTATCCTCACATAATTAAAAACAATTGGTTTGCATCAAATAAATACTTAAGTTTTGTTACTTTAAGGGAAATCTATTACTATCGATATGTTAACAGTTTTATATTATAGATCTGCATAATTCAGAAAACCAAACCATAAATTTTTATATATATATATATATGATTGTTATAATATGTGTGTATATTATATGTATGTGTATTCTATCTTAAATATGTCAGTGCTGTTAATTACACATGCAAAACTTTGTAAATATTTGATATGAATAAAACATATCGAAAAGAAAAAAAAAGAAGATATGTAGTCGCTGATTTAAACTTCAAATTTTCTAGTTAAAAGCAAATGTGGCAGCCAAAACGGTAATAGATGTGATATCTGAAGCTATATACAACAATTTAAAAAAAATGTGAGTTTTCGTTGCTAAATTTTGCATTTGCCTGCTATAGTATATATATGCAGGTGGGGTGTGTATTGTAAAATTGTAATACCGCCCACTCTTATTGACTGAAAAATCGTCACGCTTGAACAAGCACTGTATAACATTACTGTTTACAGGTGAGGTTGAAACGTACTGATACGTTCTGAATGGCAGATCTAACACTGTTGTCACTGCATTCCTAAAAGATGTTTAAGGATACCGAGGGCTCTCTGTGAGAAAAGTATTTAAATATTATACGAGGTCTTTCGTTCAAGGAAGGAGCTAATTGTATTTAATAAGTACAGGTATAAACAACTTGTTCTTAAATATTTGCAGGTTGCATTACCCAAAGTAGATGAGGCATCATTGACACATCAGCTTTTTATATATCTAATTATCTTAGCATTGAAGCAGAAAAAATCGGGGGAAGTAAACGCCCTGAAAGGAAAAGTCACCAACGATGTACTACAGTGAAAACCGCAGCTAAAACAAACCCTAAAACTTCAGCAGCAAAACAACAGCTTACAACAATAGGGATAATGAAAATGAAAAGTTGCAATCAACAGAGACATTACAAAATGTTCAACAGAACGACAGTCTCAACTCAACATTAGACTTAGCACACATGATTAATACATTAATGTCAACTCCGACATTAGATGACAACAAAACAGAAGTGAAAATTCCCTTCCAGCCCCAACACAAAGAATGCAAAAACAAAAATTAAGGAAAACAAAGGCAAACAATAATGTAAACTTAAAACAACAAATGAGTCAAATGAAACAGTGCCTATATGCAAAGAGAAGAACTGCAATACAAACATTGGAGAGGTTTGGTTTCACGATAATAATGATAATTTCGGATGGTAGGTCTGTGACCAATGCAAACAGATGCCCAATTTTATAAAACAAATGTCAAACATGTAGACTAACAAAAACCAACTAACGGAGTTACAATACAAGTCACTGATCTGACAACATCTGTTATCAATAAATTTCAAAATCTGGAAGAACCGTATAACGGTTATTTCAAACCAATAAAAATGTAAATAATAACGAAAACACATCCAAACTGTCCTTAATCAATGAAAACCTCTCAAGCCTAAAGTCAGATATAGACAAAAAATCTGTAAATATTACGACAAAAATCATTGGCGATATCAGATAGAATAAATGTTGTTCCAGACACATTAAATACCGCTTAACCAACAGATATAAATATTACAAGCTCAAACACTATCAAGATATCGCTCACCTGACTGACCTTGAGTCACCCAACATAAGTAGATTATATAATACATGTACGCTCAAAATTCCAAAAAATCGAGATGGGCAAGTAGTTGAATTTTGATTTGTTTTGAAGATGTAACAGATGCGTAGAAGAGTTCAAACTTGGTAAAGGTTCACCCATGGTAATTGTCAGTGAAATTACATTAAAATCAGGTCAGTAGATTCTGACAAAAGGCTTTTGAAGTTTTTACTATAGATGCTAAGCCTTCGAAATAAGATAAAAATCCAGTTCCAGCACAAAACTAACCTGTTATGTTTGAGAACGGTTTCAAACTAAAGCATCAGACTAAACTATTGTGCATTAAACAATCCGCAGTTCCAGCACAATAAAATAATCCTATGAGTTTCAAACACAAGCCTTCCGAAAGTATATCGCTTGAAAGAATCTTTGTGCACTCTCCCCCAAAAACAATTAACTGAAAATCTCAAGCAGACTTCTTGCTGTTATGAAACTAGCTAAAATGGTATTGCTTTGTAATGAAGCAGTAAACCATCTCCGTCTGAACCATACAAACTCTAACTTTTATATTCAGAAAAACACCTATTTTAAAATGGTTCATGATATATTTCAATCACTGATTATAAGTGTATCATTCATCTTTTTATGATGAATTATCTTTTAAAACTTATATCTGGTATAGTATTGTATAATAATAGAAAAAAAAATATTTAAAGAGTTTATTACCTCTTCTATTAATAGTTGCTCTATACAGACATTTATGCTATAAAACAAGGGAAGTAATTTGACATAAAACTAACCCCAACTCCTGGCTGCCATGTTTTTGGACGAATCAAGATGGCTTGAACAAACTTGGTAGAGAATCACCTAAGGAACATTTATGTGAAATTATTTTAAAATTGAACCAGTAGTTTCTGACAAGAAGATTTTTTATGTTTTTACTAAAGCTTATATAGTAAATTAACCCCACCACCTGGCCGCCATGTTTTTTTGACGAATCAAGATGGCTTGAACAAACTTGGTAGAGGATCACCCAAGGAACATTTCTGTGAAATTATATCAAACTTGGTCCATTGGTTTCAGAGGAGAAGTTGTTAAAAGCTAAAAGTTAACGACAGACGACGGACACCAGGCGATCACAAAAGCACACCTGTGAGCCTACGGCTCAGGTGAGCTAATAAATAATCAGTCAAAACTAAATTAATTGTTTATGTATTTATATAAAATATTAGTGAAACAGAAGCCTGAATATGAAGTTGTCTGAATGACAACAATTGGTTGACGGCCATTCTGTTATAGGTGAGCAATTTTTATAAGATAAAATTCCAGTTCCAGCACAAAACTAACCTGTTATGTTTGAGAACGGTTTGAAACTAAAGCATTAGACTAAGCTATTGTGCATGAAACAATACACAGTTCCAGCACAATAAATATTACTATGAGTTTCAAACACAAGCCTTCCCAACATATATCACTTAAAAGAATCTTTGTCGCAGTGTACTCTCCCCCCAAAAACAATTAAGCTCCTCCTCCAAGATTTCAAGTACAGTTTGACATTGAAAATCTCAAGCAGACTTCTTGCTGTTATGAAACTAGCTAATAATATGGTATTGCTATATTATGAAGCAGTAAACAATCCCTGCCTCAACCATAAAAACTCTGACTTTTATATTCAGAAAACACCTATTTTAAAATGGTTCATGATATTTGAATAATATGAATACTATTTCAATCATTGATTTTAATTTTGTCATTCATCTTTTTATGATGAATTATCTTTTAAAACTTATATCTGGTATAATATTGTATAATGATAGCAAAAAAAGTTTATTTTAAGAGTTTATTACCTTATAATAATTGCTTTACACAGACATTTATTACCGTAAATAATATACAGTTAATTATATTTTGCTTATAAGTTTTTAACAAGAATAGTATTCAGTTTACATAGAACTATAACGCATCGTTCTGTATAATCCCGGTAACAATAAGGTATATTGATGACTTATATAAAATATCATAAATATTTGGGTTTATTGCTAATGACCTATTATTCTCATTTTGCTTAAGGCGGTAGAACTTTATACAGGTAATTCAAGTTTTAAAATAGAAGCATAACACGCTATCGGTTTTCAGGTTTTATACAGGGCTTGCGATAAGCGTACATACTTATTTTGACAGTTATTTAAGAGATCGTGCAGTTTTGCGTTCATTTCCGATGATGCACATTATAGCTATAAGTCAGTTCGTGTCGCATTGCAAACAAAACTGAACGTTTCAATATTGTAGCTGCAAATATTAACTTAGTGAAAGGCATTTAACATCTTTAAATTTTAACAAGCTGCACCAGCCTGAATTCAATGAGGAGCGTTAAAATCGGAACGTTACATTTGTTTGAAAAATAATTTACTTTGAAGATGAGTTACATGCGCCGTTAGCGTATAATGACGGTGTTATAATTAATGCAAGAAAAGTTGTTTCGCATGTAGACTTGGTATTTTATAACGTTTAAAATCGTGTTTGTAGGAATAAACGTGTACATGCAATTTCCAACATGCATCATGTTTCATTTAACTATTGTATACCACTTTACCACAGGCCCATGCACTCCACTGTCAGTTGTTTCACAGATGTGTAATTTCGTCAAAATGTACAACATTCAGGCTATCATTGAAAATAGAACTTATTGATATAAATGCTAGGATATATTGATAGACATATACACAGGTTAATACGTATTGTTGTATTGCTGTCAGTTATTTATACATGTATATGTATATATTTTGGTGTATATGCATTATAATGCTTCAATCAGTTAATTGGTCAGTTATGTCAAATCACAATTACACTGTAAAAGTACCTTTGTTTTTGATTACCAGAGAATATGATCTAAAGGAAATCTTAACAAAACACATCTCTACTGACTAGTATAACATAGAAAAGTAAAGTTTCATGATTTCTAATCAATATAAGGTGGTATGTTTGATAGTCAGTCTGTAAACCTATTGTTATAAGTTTACAAATTATATAGTGAAAGGTAAAATGCCAAAGTTGTAACAATGCAGTGTTTTTGCTGCTCAAATCGGATGTCACATGTTTCGTCCAAGGCTTTAACTAATACCCACCAAATAACAAAAATATATCAAAGAGAGATCCATACAAACTCTTTGAGTTATTTTTCCGATATGGTACGTGTTATACTCTGCGCTCGTATCTGGTACTGTGTCATGAAGACACAGTTTAATCCTACAATGATGTGAAGGGAATATACCTGCAACTTTATAACCCTTTATCTGTTTAAAATAAAGTTGTGACAGTCCTGCTTTATTTTATTTTTCGTTTGCAGTGATGTCGATTCATTATCTGTTAATGCTGATAAAATCGATCTAGCTCACAGTATAACAGTCAAAGAGCAATACTAATCACAGAAAGGTCGATGCTGTTGCTGAGGCTGATGTTACAGAAGATATGTTTTTAGTAACGAAATCCCAGCTTAGACAGCTTGCCAAACAGATAAAGAGAATGAGATGTGACGTTAAAGGTTGTAATGAACCAGTTACCGAGGAACTGGTGAAAGTGTCGACTGCTGTCTACATTAAATGGGTACTAAATGTTTTTTATGGATGCAATTAAAAAAATATATATATATATTTATTCTAGACATATATTTGACAGATATTCTGAGTACCAGAATATAATCAAGTGTTCATGCATTCAAGACTATTTTTTCTCATTTATACAATAATCTAAATGTGATGATTAGTAATGCATCCTCATAAGCATGCATGTAAAAATAGCCAACTTATTAGATTGTTTTATTAGTGTTGCTTTAAATAAACATAAGTATTTTATCTTCTAATAAACAAACACAGAAGTAGTTTTATGGTGGAATGTACTGTGGGTGGTTGTGTATTTGAATAATGGTACCAGAAGCTTCTTTGATTTGCACTCTGCATTAAAGATTATGCCTATGCCAAGTGAAGTGTCATTTTAATCTGTCAGGGCGAGTGTGTTTGTGGCATGCTAATCCAGCGCGGCAGTACAACACTGTCACAAACAATATGAACAATACAATATCCAACAAAAGAAATGTTGACAATGTTTAAACTGTGTTGGAACATTTTACAAAATGTCACATATTTTTATTAATTTCAGAAATATTCATCCGGACATTCTGTATAAAGCTGGTGTTCTCAGACCATGTTGCTAAGAAACATACTTCTTGGCAATTTTCTGGTCATGGCATCCATATTGGTTTCTAGGAACAACTTCGCAAAAAATGCTTTGTTTGCAAAGTTTATCAACCTTCAAATAGCGAGCAGACCGAGCAAATACCGAGATTTCAGACACACTACCTAGTTCAAACAATTGACAGGTATTGGTTGTCTGTAAGAGACTCGGTACTAACAGAATTGGACAAGAACGATGTAGTCATGACTGGTTATTTGATTTACTGTAACTACTTGTAAATTGGTTAAATCAAATGTTTTGCACTAACTTCAGTATTATCATATTTCGTAATTTAATATGATGTGATTTTGGCTGTGTAATTTTCCACACTTGGTTGTTCTTTTATATACTTTTCTGTTCTATTAATCATATAACACTCACATCTTTACATAACGATACCGTGTTACATGATGAAGATAACTGTGTAAAATAAATGTCATACAGCCAAATTTGTTATCAAAAGAAAGATGACTTATTCTATAGTATGGTTATTACTAAATTTGTTTTTATTGGTTTAATTTCTTTTTACAGTCGCGAAAAGAGGAATACCGAAAATAAACTCGAAACAAAAAATACTTCAGTAAAACATATACATTTCAGTCGAAGAAAGATTATTTTCAATAGTTTTTACAATATCGTTATGTAACACTATTCTAGACATATCTATTGTTAATCATGAGGTAAAGTGAACTAATAAAGATGACTTTTATAGTTTTCATTGCGCAACTCTGTCGATTTTATTCCAATTTCGTTATCGAAAAGAAAAGCCAACGAAGGACGAGAAAGGGCGTTTTAAAAAAAAAAGATATTAAAACTTAAACGGGTAAACGTATGATCAGTACCAATCTGCGCTAGCGATAGAGTGACGCTATGTAATTTTCAATACAGGTCTCAACACACAATAAGAACTAGGAAGAAAAACGGTGAAAAATCCACATAGAATCTGAAAGCCGTCAAATTTGGGGCCGCCGCAGGAGTCACTGTTTTAAATAGAGTTACAAAAAGGAAAGTGTTGTAGTCGTGATAGCACCTTCATTTTATATTGAAATTGAACCAAACTTGCACAACAGTTATATAACTACAAGATCACAGACAAGTTTTTGAAACAGTGAGATTCAACCACAAATGCCTCTGCCACAGGGTTTATAGACACATTTTAACGGACACTTTAAAAAACATTTTCTCTGAAAGTTCAAGGTCTGGGCCTTAGATATTTTACGTGCAGTATCGTACGGTGATCTCCTTAACGATTTGGTGAAGAGGAACTTACGAGAAATATTTCCTCTGAAATGTTCATCTGTCCATTTGTTGAGAGTAGAGCGATTCAGGCCCTCTTGGCCTCTTGTTTAAAACTAAAATATACGTATTTTACTATTGAATGGCATGTGTGATACGTCATAATTCAGATGGTATTAATCCGATTTAAGTATAAAAGCAATAAGTATTTTATTGCTTATCGGGTAAAACACAATCAAGGGCACAATTGTGTTGCACTTTGGGGTTAAAAATGAAGGTTAACTTAACACCTCAATAGTGTTTTTATATTGAAGTAGTGGGTCTGAAGTAAATAAAACTACTTCGGTTTGAAGAAGTAACCACAGTAAACATAATTAAACATATGTTATATTTGGTACTATACTGTTTGGTTACGTGCGCTATATATATATAACGATAATCCTATAAAAAGTATTTTTATTTATGATTTAATGTCATTTTAACATTTTTATATTTTAAGTCTTTATCTAAAAGGCTAGTGCCAGAAATATTGTTTGAGAGTATAGCCTACTTTAATCCTTGATATTTAAGGCTGATTACGGACACAACATGTTTTTTTAAAAAAAAAATTCGATCTTAAAACTTGAATTACATTTTTTTATAAGACATTAAAACATCCAGCCTTGGATTTTGTTCTTAAACCATTATATGGAGATACAAATGCATTATAATAGTAAAGAATCACATTTTAATTGCATTTTTTTTTTCAGAGCATATTGAAACTTAGGTGACAATGAGAGAAAAGCTATAACGAAGTTCAACTTTTACATCAACTAACATATCTTTACTGAAGTTTGTTATACAGCTATGAACTTTAATCTAAATAATCTGGATAAAACTGTCATTGTTTGAATGTATTAAAATTCTAATACATCATTTGATTTAATAAAAAAAATACTCTTCACAAAAAGGGCATTTTTCACGTGCAACACCATAACTACCAGAAACAATCCAATTTTGGCCGTTGATTCCGATGGTTCCAAAAAACGATTAAAGATAAAACTTTGAAAATTTCAGCCAATCATCAGAAATCCATTTCACAAATTTCAAACCAACTACAGTGTTTCTGTAGTTAACCATATAGAGGAACAGTCACCATAACACACCATAATTATAATTGAGCTCTTTTTTATGTTTTACCCCATTATGTCTTGAGCTTGGTCAATATGCAAAATGTTGTAGGAGTAAACACAAAATCAGTTTTAAGGGTAAATGCCTCACTCAATAATTGTTTAGTTTGATTGGATGTTAAAGTGGTGTAATTCCCATTTATCACTGTACATTTTTTAAAAATTAAGCGAAAAAAACATCATAATTACTTTTCACTGCAGTCGGAATTTGACCGGGTTAGCTGAAACCTGGTTGGGTTTTGGTACCACCCATGTATTGAGTACCCGGTGCGCGGTTGTTTTTATCTTTCTTACATTAATTCAAATATTGTAACTCACACCTTCATTCACTCTAATTGCCAACTCCTTTATAAAAACTAACCATTGGAGGCTCTTTAAAAGCAGCCAACTGTTTTGTTTTATGCGTTATTATTGTAACATGCACACACCACTTAGATATGCTTAAAATCGAAAATCCAATGAGTATAAAACCCAGTACAACATGCACTGCGAGTAAAGACGTAGGTTATCAAATCATGCATTCTAATGAGTTTTACGGGGAAGGGGTATCATTACTATTTACTCCAATAGTTTGTGACTTATTTATATTAAAGAAACACACACGCACAAGAAACTTAGATTAAACCATAAGATGTATCAAAATGTGAATTTCAATAGAGTTTCACGCCCAGTAGTACGAACCAAGACGTATTGGAGAGTGCCCTCCCCTACCCCCACTGCAAATGTGAGTAGGTGGTGTATGATGTATGACAGAGGACTAGCTTAGTCAAAGTAAATATACAGGCCTAGACATTTTGATAGGGGTTCTCGGGTATTCTGCTACATATTTTTTAAAAATGTAAATTACCAATCGTGCATTATCATGGGTTTTGTGTGTATATCAATTACTTGGGACTTTAAATTATCTTGAAAGAGACTAACACTTTTCACATTCATGTATATATATGTGAAATTCGTTTCTTACGACGTACAAAAAAGTATGACGAAAACCGGTTATTACGATATCGTCGGTAGTCTGGTTCCCTGCCCTAACTATATAAAACTATTCATTGGTAGGGCAGGGAACCAGACTATATCGACGGTACCGGATCGATTTTTGATGTTTGCAATACCAAAAAAATTTTTTTTAATGAAAATAACTTCTGCAATACCTAGACAACCCTACATTATAAAACACATCTTATAAACATGACTTAGTGTTTGTTAAGATTGATGAATATCTTCTTGAAAAAGTATCTACGGTCAGACGATCACAAAATTTCTTATTTTACAGTACTGTGAAATCTCGATAAATATGACACAAAACATTGTCAAACATCAAAGTTTGAGTATACATGGTATCAGATATACCCCAAAGTATACAATTTTATGTTTGAGTCTGTATAAGTCTATAATTCCCTCATACACAATGTTTTAAAACTAAATGAGTACCGTAATTGGGTACCGTCGATACCGCCTTTCATTAGCGTCCGATTTTGATGGTACCCTGTGCATATTGCGTTGCATTGACTAGTTTCATTTTGAGTACCTAGCAGGAAATCAAATCCTATCTTAATACTGAAGCTGGCCTCCGTAGAATTAAGCCAATTAAAGCAAATTTGACCTTTTCAAACTGCAATATGACTTTGAAAAGCCGTATACGTGCCATACTGTTTAAATGTTTGCTCTCAGACGCATATTTTCTCGTATATGCACACAGAGCTGGGATTAGTGAAATATTTGCAAAAGTAAACACTCACAAGTCAATTAAAGTATGGGCATCGAAAAATAAGAATATAAACGTTACCTATCCAAGTACTCTGTTTCTCTTTAGACTATAACGGATGTGCGTGTATTCAACACCGCGTATATTGGTGGAAAGGACATGTGAATGCATACAACAGTTTTGTGTTCTTGTAAAGAATGTCTGCCATTTATGGTGGGGTGTGATCAAATACAATAATATTCAGCAGCTTTCATTATTTTAAATAATGTCCGTCTGAACAACATTGGGTGACAAGCTACGACTGTTTGGGTATTTATTGCTAAGTTTTCAACTAATTGATATCGTATGTATCAGCCACACAATTTTTAATGATTCTAACTACTTATTGACAGTATATTAAATTGTTGTTGAAATGGGAATTGTTATAAGCTAACAGTAAAACAAGTTTCTTATATTGTGAATGCCTAATGATGATTTTAAATAATGAATAACGTATGTATCATTCAATTTCTAACCATAGAACCGTGCTTGAAGCATTGCATTACTCAACCCACAGATCCCTGACGAAGCTATAGCAATATCTTTTTCAGTTGCAATATGGATTGATACCAATTTAGAACTAATAAGTGTATCGTTGACCATAATTCATTTGTACTATACAAGATTTTCAATAGTCACGTATGCATCAATGAGTTGACATCGGCTTAACGTTGTACATAAGTTAATATGGTAAAAAATTCATTGTGTACTATTGGCGCATGTAGTTACCTTTGAAAATTAAGTTTTGCTCTTTTACTATACGTTCAACGGTTATGATAAAAGATTACCAGAGATTTATGAAAACACGCTTAACTTTCGGCATGGAAGTATATAAACCTGACGTAGATATTATCATTAACTGATGAGCTCCTAAAAGTGTTTTAGGATATATTGGCAGGAGGTAGGAATTGTAGGCCGTATAATTGCCTTTCCAATTTACCGCGTAGAGCTTCCATCACAGTGTATCTATTCAAATCGCTACGACGATTGAACGGTGCGCGTCACGTGATAACTGTCAAAAACGATTTGAAAGTAGGATTGTATGTAAAAGCTAAGTTATTTAAGTGTTAAATGTGCAGTTTTGTGGATATTTTTACGTTATGGACATATATAAAGTGTTGTTTTAACAACCGGTAAGAGTTTTGCTAATGATATTACATATTTTAATCAATATGAGTGTTTTGGCTTCCGCACTGAAATCGGTGCGGAAAATCCACCCATAAAAAAGCGAATGGAGTATGCACGTAGAGGACGATAAAATAAAAAAAATATAAAAATCGTTCGAAAACGTGGTTTGATATGCACTAATGACCGATTGTGCTATATCAGGGATTTTGTGTTTATTTTTCTATGCAAACATTTATCACTTACTTAGGGACTTCAAATTATTTTTCAAGAAACTAACAATTTTCTTATTCATGTATATATAAGTAAAATATGTGTTTTTTTACGATGTGCAATAACATGATGTACACCGGTTATTACGGTATCGTCCGTAATCTGTTTCCCTGCTATAACCCGATTAAACTTTTTATTGGTAGGGCAGGGAACCAGACTATATCGACGGTGCCGGATCAATGACCATTCTTTTTTTGATGTTGAAATTGCCAAAAAAAAATTAAATGAAAATAACTTATAAAATACATAGACAACCCTATATAATATAAAAAACATCTCATAAAAATAACTTAGTGAGTTAAGATTGATAAATATCTTCTTGAAAAAGTACCGTCGGTTAGACGATCACATTTCTCATTTTACAGTACTGTGAAAGGTCTTAGAAATCTCGATAAATATGACACAAAACATTATTAAACATCAAAGTTTAAGTATAGATTGTATAAGAATATATCTATATACTTCAAAGTATACAATTGCATCAGTTTCATTCAATATAAGCCTATTATTCCAACAACAAAACACGTTTTAAAAAGTACTATAAAGAGTACCATAATCGGCTACCGTCAATACCGCCTTACATTAGCGCTCGATTTTTATGGTACCCTACGTCATCTTGCGTTGCATTGACTTGTTTCATCATTATAAATAGAGTATCTAACAGGAAATCAATAATTAATACTTAGGCTGGCCTTCGTAGAGCCAAGAAAACAAAAGAAAATTTGAACTTTTTAACATGCAATATGACTTTGAACAGCCCTATATGTTCCATATTGCATTGGGGTATAAGCATAAACATCTGTGCTTAACTTTATTCCTATAACGCAATGTACACTGGTGAACAACCTCCATAAACACTTGAACTTCAATATACCACAGCGATGGTCTAGAGGTAGATCGTCAACGGTTCAATTCCCGTTCGGATCATATCAAAGACTTTGAAAAAATAATACCAGAAGTTTCCTCGCTTGGCGCTCAGAATTTAGAGAATAGTTGCATGTCTTGTCGACCCGGCGTCAGCATAATGTGACTGGGTTGGGTATCGTACCATGTGTCTGCGTCATGATACTCCAGGGAAGCACTTAAAATACTGTCTGAAGTAGATATTTTCGCTATAAGAATGAAGAAGTGTTGAAAGCGACAATAAATACCATACTGACAAATTAACTGCAATAGGACGTCGAGGCGAGTGTAGGAGGAGTTGCGGTGTAATAATGTTTGATGGTAAAATAATGTAAAATATATCAAATCAAATCAAAGTTTATAAACACATTTTAATGATGAACACATTTATTCCCGAATATATACATTGAATTATCAACGGAAACATTAAAGATTAATTCATATACTTTTATAAGAACTGTTTCCTACACGAGTATATCATCTTCACTGCGACCTACCTGTATGTGATTTCAAATAGACACTCTGTTCAACTGGTTCCATTTCTGTTATTCTTATTAAGGGTTTAACCGTCTCGTCTTCCTTCGCCACTGCAGAAAATAAATAATGTGTATAACCGTTATAAAACCTTTTGAATTTTTCAAAATCGATATATTTTCAGACATATTAATAGCGCATATTGAAGAATTGAAAACAGTAGTGATAGCGTGATATGTTAATGTAAATGTAAGATATGAATTAATCCTCTTTATTCATTAAATGTTTGTAAAGTGTATACGACAGTTATATAGCCATAACGATGTATGTGTCTTGGCAGATAAATTATGTTTTTTTGATGAAGTTATGGGAAAAAAATACAATTGATAGATACATGTTTATACATTAAAGAGGCGTCAACTACATCGCGGATATTTTTTCGATCTTGGCAGTAAAACTGCACATTTATCTCAAACATTATATATTATGGATTACTTTTCAATACCTAATATTGTATTTTGTCTCTGTAGTTTAAGAATTTTAAATTTTGTTAACCAAAAACTAAATATCGGCCAGCGATAAAATCACTCATTGGCCAGTATTGCGTTATGCTAAACCATTGATGAATAAAACGGAAAATGCCGAACTGTGTATGTTCGAATTTCTTATACATAAGATAGACTACGAGAATGGAATCGACCATTAGCTCAAATGGGATTGCCTCGTTGTGAATAAGTAAATTATCCATCATTTACTGTGCAATAAGTTCTTTAACATAAAATAGTTTTACTGACTGGGAGCACTTTCTTACCACTGCCGTCACATTGCTGATGCTCATAGTCCTGTGACATCTCTGTGTGCGGTTGTGATAAGTAAGGCAAATCAAGGCTACTTGTGACTTCTATCAATATATAAAGAAAACCATGAACTAAGTCACGAGAAGGTCCTTATATACATCACATGACGGCTATTTAAGTATGTGTATTAAAAAACATTCATGAGAATTCAAAAGAATGTCATCGTATACATCACATGACGGCTAATTAAATAGGCATATTCAGACTTTCATCAACTAAATCAAGAGAAGGTCCTCATATACATCACATGACGGCTATTTAAATGAATTATGTGTATTAAGTCATTTATGAACTAAGTCAAGAGAAGGTCCATGTATACATCACAGTACGGGTATTTAAATATGTGTATTAAGACATCAATCAACTAAGTCAAGATAATGTCCTCATATACATCACATGACGGCTATTGAAATAAATTATGTGTATTAAGACAGAAAGTTGATTACCCAAGAATGCCATTAAAACGGAAAGAAGTTGGTAAATAGGATGTACCGCGAAAATGTCATTTCTAAGGAAATGAAACAATATTTAATACCGAGATATGTACAACAAGGAAACCTAAAAGGTAATCCTTAATTGCACAAAAAAGGGATACCATTTCGAACAATAGTGAGTGGTGTAAATACAGCTAACAAGAATATTGCCGAAGTAGCCGCCGAGCAGGAGTTATTCGAGTTTCTAGAATCCTCTCCGAGTTATATTCGAGATACAACATATTTCATAAATAAACTCAATACAATTTCTGGTCTGTTGCCAGCAAATAGTATTTTATCTTGCTTTGATGTCTGCAAACTATACCCCTTCTATACCTTGACAGGAAGGTTTGGATGCATGTAAGATCAAATCTGGTTATTAAGTCAGTGGATCACGTTATAGAATTAATTGAAACTGTTCTTGATAATTACTCATTTTGACTAGGAGATACTCATTATAAACAGAAAGAAGGGGTCACGATTGGGAAAGAATTTTGCGTGTGCATACATGAAGAAATGGGATGAGCAGTTGGTGTCTGCCACTACTACTACAACCACAACCACTACTACTAGCACCACCACCTCTATTACTACTTCCTACACTTTTACTACTACTACCATCACCTCTAATACAACAACTACTACTACTACCACCTCTACTAATACTACCACCACCACAACTACTGATACTACTACAACTACCACCACTACTTTTTCTACTACCACCACTTCTACTACTACTACCACCACCAACACCTCTAATACTACTACCACCACCACCATCACTACTTCTGGTACTACTACAACTACCACAACTACTACTACTACCACCACCAACACCTCTAATACTACTACCACCACCACCATCACTACTACTGGTACCATTACAACTACCACCACAACTACTACTACTAAAACTACCACCACCACACCACTTCTACTACTACTACTCCTAATAAGCTTCTCATTAACGTTAATCTAGTTCTTGTAATTGTAGTAAATCCATTATGAATATTAACCTTGAACACTAGTAGTTAAATTCAACGGTAGAATTCACATTTAAATCTAATATATTCAACACTTATAGTAATCCTGTATAAATATCTACTACCACCACCAATACTACAACTAACACTACTACTAACATCACCACCACCACCATTACTACTACTACCCCTACCACTACTAATATCACTATCACAACCACCACTACTCGATGTACTACTACCACCACTACTACTACTACGACCACCACCACAACTACTATAATACTACGACTACTACCACCATTACTACTACTACTTCTACTGATACTTCCACTACGACTACAACCACCACATCTACTACTACATCCACCATCTTTACTACTACTACTACTACCACCACCACCTCTCATACTATTACCACTATCACCACCACCTCTACTACTACTACTACCACGACCCCCACCTCTAAAACCACTACTACCATCACTACTGTTAATACTACAACCACTACTACTAGTATACTTCTGCTACCATTACAACCACTTTTACGACCATTATTACTAACACAACTACCACTTCTTCTACCACCATCACTACTACTACTACCACCACTACTACTATAAACATCACCACCTCTTCTACTTAAGTAGCTCAGTGGCAAACTTTCATGCTCCATGCATATAACTGCAATCTATGCACTCTTATGTCATGCTCCACGTCTCACACACCAATTAATTTTGTACTGTTCTACATATAGAGACATGCACTTCTGGAACACTGGATACATTACCAATGGTTCTAAAAGTGCCTTATTCCCATAAATAGTCCTCTGTTGGTCCAAATATGCAGAAAAAACATGGGGTTGACCAGGTTACTTTTTCACAATTTCGATTGTTTGATGGCACCCCTTCATTTTTGAAAATTATACCCATTTGTTGCAGTGTATCAGTACGCATCTTTAAACTGTTATTGCATCATCAAACAGTTCCCAGTGTCACCAAACTTTCCAGAAATCATGAAAATGTTCCAATGTTCCCATATGCACAAAGAAATGACATTTTATGCATTTTTAACAAAAAAATTGCCCAACCGCTTTACACAGCTCTAATTTCTTGGGCGTAATAATCTTGCTACAGTCATGTAAGGGAGGTAATTGTTCAGTGAGACCTCCATGCATATAACTGCACGTTTTGTACACTTATGTCATGTTCCATACATGTAATTGAAAGCTATTCACACACTTATTTCTTGTTCTATGCATATAACTGCAAGCTTTGCACACTTATGTATGTTTCATGCATATACCTGCAAGCTATGTACACTTATGTCATGTTCCATGCATATACCTGCAAGCTATGCACACTTAAGTAATGTTCCATGCATATACATTCAAGCAATGTACACTTATGTATGTTCCATGCATATACGCATATACCTCCAAGCTATGTACACTTATGTATGATCCATGCATATAGCTTCAAGCTTTGTACACTTATGTCATGTTCCATGCATATAACTGCACGCTGTGTACACTTATGTCATGTTCCATACATGTATCTGAAACTATACACACACACTTATTTCATGTTCCATGCATATAACTGCAAGCTTTGCACACATATGTATGTTTCATGCACATACCTGCAAGCTTTGCACTCTTATGTCATGTTCCATGCATATACCTGCAAACTATGCGCACTTATGTATGTTCCATGCATATAACTGCAAACTATGCACACTTATGTCATGTTTTATGCTTATACCTACAAGCTATGCACACTTATGTATGTTTCATGCATATAACTGCAAGCTATGCACACTTATATCATGTTCAATGCATATCACTGACAGCTATGTACACATATGTCATGTTCCATGAATATAACTGCAAGATATGTACACTTATGTCATGTTCCATGTATGTAACTGCAAGATATGTACACTTATGTCATGTTCCATGTATGTAGCTGCAAGATATGAACACTTATGTCATGTTCCATGAATATAACTGCAAGATATGTACACTTATGTCATGTTCCATGTATGTAACTGCAAGATATACACACTTCTAAACAACTTGCATTAAAACTTTAACGCATATGGCGACGTTGGGAAAAGTATAAAATCTCCGCCATTCATAGAGTTGGCGTGTTAAAATGATGCTTTTTATATTAATTAGCCTGATCACTGTTGACTTGTTTGTTGTTTATTTATAAATTGTTAGATCTTTTCCACTAAATTACGTTTGTTACTTCATTATATCTAGGATATTCACAAATGCAAGACTTACGACTGCCTGGCAAAGGTAGTAACATAGGTTTATTGTTTCGTATATTTCCCCAAAATCAATTGTCCTTAGTGGTGAATGTTAAATCACAATAAAGTGTTTCATCGGTCATTAACATGACAATCCCATAAGGTATATTTAAAGTCGGGTGTGTGCCTGGATGTGGACATTTTAAAGACGCAACCTGCAATTGATTCCGGTCTGTAACAAAGTGAATCGTCGGTTAAAGCCTCAATAAACCTCCGAAATGCATTCTTTTTGATAAAAACAAAAATGATTATGACTAAATGTGTTTATAGTATTGCTAACACCATTCCTGTAAGACCCCTTAGTGACTGTTTTTAAAACAGCAAGAAAATTAATAACTGCTGTAACAGGACGAGAAAAATATGCAAACAGTCCGGGACTCGAATCCGGGACCCTTCGCTTACAGGGTGAATGCTCTACAGACTGAGGTAACCGAACCGCTTACATACATTGCTCTCCTAGTAGGTTACATACACACTGACATATTCCCTCACAAATTTGGAATTCGTCCCGAATTTCCATAGCGACCAGAGAATAATGTGAAATGTTTCTCGGAATATATATAAGTAACGGTTCCACGTTGGGCACCAAATGTAACAGAACGAGAAAACTATGCAGCCAGCCCGGGACTCGCATATATAACTGCATATAACCCTTCGTTTACAACCCTCAATGCTCTACCGACTGAGTTAACCGAACCGCTTACATAAATTCCTCTCCAAGTAGGTTACGTAAACACTGTGACATATTCCCTCACAAATTTTGGAATTCGTCCCCGAATTTCCATAGAGACCAGAGAATCATGTGAATGTTTCTTGGAACATATATAAGTCACAGCCCCACGTTGGGCGCCAAATGTAACAGGAGGAGAAAAATATGCAGCCAGTCCGGGACTCGAACCTGGGAGCCTTCGCTTACAGGGCGATTGCTACCGACAGAGCTAACCGAACCGCTTACTTACATTGCTCTCGTAGTAGGTTACGTACACACTGTGACATATTCCTTCACAAATTTTGATCAAATGTATATTTCTTAGTTTATAAATCTGCTTTATAAACTCGGGCCGAAAACTCATAATCATAATCGGCCCGGTGAACGCGTGCGCGTGAAACCAATGGCCACGTAAAACGTCACCAGTGTGTTACTGGTGAATGTAAATTAAGTTCTTAGTTCTAGATAAAGGGAGATAATTTAATTCCAAATGATAGTGATGACATGTTATGAACGTTTTTAACTGTTTTTCATTCTGTGGTGTAATCTCTCACCATTTACACCGTAGTATATGTTTTACTTGTCAAAAGGTGCTTTTATTTGACAAAAAGTGTTTGACTTAAAGTGGCAATACCCTGCATACCGACCATCAACAGTCAGGTGCAACATACAGCCACGTAATGACGTATACCATTCATATATATTCACTGATGACTTACCTATACACAAGTCCGTATGGCTGCATTGTTCTTGAAGTTGATCAATGTCTTCAACAGCTGAATCGTACGATGATCCTTTGACAAATATTTCTTGTGTCATTTTATTTTAACATTAAATTGTGCCAACAAACACTGTAACAGAGTGGTAAGTGGATACTTTAAAAAGTATGCTTACTGCTTTGGTCTATTTATATAGATATCTAAGTGTAGCAGGAATGACTTTTCAGTTAATTATAAAAATATAATTCTTTATAAATCTAAATTGAATATTCATTTAATCATTATTGATACTTATTAATTACTTCTTTATTTCGACATGTAAAATGTAAAGACGAATCTTGGGAAGACGGTCATAGATTGTTACATAAGTAATAGAATAGTGGGTTTTTGTTTGTCTTCAATCTTGAATTGCTTTTCTGTATTGTAAAGTGATAAATCATAATTTTCATTTGCAGTCAAACTGCATGTATGTTATTTTATTTTATCTGGAATAGTAACCAACATTACGGTTATCTGGCAAGAGAACTACATATTTGTTTCTCTTCGCTCCTGAACACATCTTTTTTGATGGAGTTTAACGCCAATTTCAACACATTTCAGGTTATGTCTGGCCTATCTATTTATTATTTGTGGATGAAGACCTCAGAATTGATCTAAGTAGATTTACGTTCTATCGGCAAGTAACTGAAAATCTTTCTTCGTTAAGTTTTTGAACCAAGAGGGACTCGACCCTATGACCTGAACGGTGAGAGGTAAGAGATTTTGATAGGGCGCCTTACACTAATCGCCCAAGAAAGACGATCCCCGAATACAACTCAAAGTACAACTGTCACACAATTAAGAAATATCTAATAGTAAAAGTGGTGCTTTTTATTTTATTTAATCTGGTAAATGGAGATTTTTTTGTTTTTTATTTTTATTATATAATTTATAATTGATAGATCTTTCCCACTGAGGATTCATATGTTACTTCTTGATATCTGGGATATTAACAAATGCAAGACCTGTCTCGCAAAGGCATTAACATTGGTCTATTGTTTTACTCTTATATATTTCTCCAAAAGCAATTGTCTTTAGTTGTGAATGTTAACAAAATTTAAAGAGATTATATTGGCAAGTAACACAAACACGCTGTTAATCCAGACTTTTCCTTTATGCAGTGTGCACATAATAATGCTTCTGTATTGACGTATACCCTTTATTTACTTGAAAGTTATCAAATTAACAGTAATTGAATATTAGTCAAAACTTTAATACGTCCCGCATAAAGTATTGCGCAATGTTTACAACTCCGAAAACTTTCCGAACAAAGCCTCAAAAGCGAGATCGGGAACGAAAGCAATTCATTGAAAATGGCGAATGGAAACAAAAAAAAAACGTGGCTTTAGAAACCCGATGTTTGTAATAAAGATGTTATGCAATTAGACACTTTAGACGCGTATATCTCTAAGTTATAAGTGTATCTTCATGCTGGGCTTGTGTATTTAGGACAGGGAATTGACGGTTATATTCCAATAAAGAAATTTAAAAAAGAAAATAAGAAAGAAAATATAACCAAAACAAAACGTTTAATTAATGTAAAGACACGAATCCCATTGGGTATATGTAAAATCGTGTGTGTATCTGGATGTTGATATGCTATTTTAAAGACGCAACCTGAAATTGGATTGGGGCCTGTAACAAATAGATTTGTTGGTTAAATCATGTTTATCAACTTTCGTACACGTGATAGCAATAATCCAAAATCGGTCGTGTTTCTATGCAAAGGGAGGTAATTTACCGATTGCTTACTTTCAAAAGGGAATGCAGATACAGTGACGTCATGTTATGAGTGTTATTAACAGTTGTTTAACAAAACAAATTGTTTGTTTTTTACTAAAAGGTGTTTTACATAAAAGGAGCAATAGCCTTGCAACCACCAGACTATAGACTCAAACCAAAAATCTGTTGACCTTTCTCTACATACTAAGACAAATATTGTTAACTCTATAAAATATGGATGTTTTATTTTATATCATACCTGTTATAACATACTGTTGTTTAATTTTTAGTATGTTTATATCCAATAAGAGACGTGGTATTTAAACTCTTTTTCAGCTTATTTTCCGCAAGGTAAATTAAATAAAGCGTTACTGAAACTACTGTTTTCGTGTGTGTGTGTGTGTGTGTGTGTGTGTGTGTGTGTGTGTGTGTGTGTGTTTAATTGAATCGTTGTAATAACAATAGAAAGAAGAGCCGCGTTAATTGTTTGTGGTGGCTACTATTTACAAAGTCGTGAATTAGTGATTAAACTTCATAAATACATACATAGTATATTATACGTACAATGGATATAGCTAGGTTACCTAAGTTTCCAAAACTTAGTTTCTAAATACTGAGCTAAACGATTTTTGTTGAGCTCTGGTTTGATTTTAATTTATTTTTAATTTAATATGTGAACTAATCACCATAAACACTTACATTGTATTATACTAACAATTCATATATTTGAGTTACAAAAGTTTTAATAGTTTCGCCTTTCAAACCTTATTTAAAGGTTTGTTTAGCTCGGGTTTGATTTTTTTAAAGGTAGATTTTGTTTTATAGTAATGGTATTGATGTGTAAACTAATCACCATCATGTAAGATACATTCACCTTCCTTAACCTACTTAGTGGTCTAAGATATTATTTGTATTTCACATTTTCAGGGAAAGTTATACGTCAGTTTTTTCTGACATATAGAGACTTCACTGTATAAAGTCTACAGTATACAAGTGTCCTACATTTACCACTTAGACTTACCTGTATCAGAGTATGGATTGCCTTCACGTTCAACTTGTTCTTCTTCGCAAGTTTCGCTTTCTTTTGTAGCTCCTTTCACAAATAAAATGTATCAGTATATTACTTTGTATTAATACATTTACGTCCACCAACACTATACCCTTAATAGTTTTATTGTTTCGCTGTTGCATATTTCTCCAAAAGCAATTGTCCATAATGGTGAATGTTTACAAACTTTAAGACATAAAAGAAGAATATATACTCAAAATAAACGTTTTAATCAGTAACAAAAGATGAGAAATTCCATAGAGTAGATGTTAAGTCGGTTGTGAGCTTGGATGTGGACAAAACTATTTCAAAAAACGCAACCTGAAATTGGTTTCGGTCTGTAACAAACATAACCGTCGGTTAAATCAAGTTTACCAGCTCTCGTTCAGGTGATATCAATAATCTAAAATCGTTTTTATTTCAATGTAAAGGAGATAATTGACTTTCAAAAAGGAATGCAGAGACAATGATGACATATTATCAACGTTTTTCACTGTTATTTTCTATTATTTGTGGTGTAATCTCTTACCATTTACATAGTTTTAGTCATTTAACTTGTCATTAAGTATTGTTGATTTGACAAAAATATTTTACCTAAAGTGGTATTAACCTATTAGCCCGACTGTTAACAGTCAGGTGACGCATACAGCCGCATAATGACGTATACCATTCATATCTATTCACTGATGACTTACCTGTACCCGAGTCCGTAAGGCTGCGATGTTCTTGAGGTTGATCCATGTATTCAACAGCTGAATCGTACGATGATCCTTTGACAAATATAGTGTCATTTTACCAACAAACATAATGATTATCTGGCAACTACACATATGTTTCTCTTCGCTCCTGAACACATATTTTGTAATGGAGTTTAACGCCAAGTTCAATACAGTTCAGGTTAAATATGGCATATACAGTTATTATTAGTGGAGAAAATACCTCAGAGAGTGGATCTGGGTAGAACCACCGTTCTTCCGCAAGTAACTCAGTGGCAAACTTTCTCACATTAAATTTTTGTAGCTAGCATGATTCGAACCTACGATCTTAGCGGTGGTGGGTTAATGATCTTGAGAGGCCGCATAAGATCACTTGGCCACGGAGTACCCTCCCTGAATACAATTCAAAGTACAACTGTCACAAAATTAAGGACTATCAAATAGTGTTTTTATTTATCTGATCAAAGGTGATTTGTGTGTTGTTAATATGTAATAATACACGTATTGCATCGTTTATTTTAGATATCAACAAATGCAAGATTTAAGACTATCTTACAAAGGGAGTAACATAGTTTTCATGTTTCGCTTATGCAAATGTTTACAAAAGCAATTATTGTTCGAGGTGAATGTTAACTAAGACAATATAGCAATTATCCAAAATCATTTTTATTTCAATGTAAAGGGATTTTTTAACTTTAAAAAGGGAATGCGGATACAGTGACAACATGTTATCAACGTTTTAACAGGTAAATCCCTCGTCATTTACACTGTCCTAGCTGTTTAACTAAACAATTTGTGCTTTTATTTGACGTAAAGGAGCAATAATCTTACAACTAGACTTTCAAATGTACTATGGAATGAATCTAAACAAAATTCTGTTGATCTTTCCGCCGCTACAGACTAGAGAAAAATATAGTTAACTCTTTGAAAATTAAATTTAAAGTTATACTTAAATGAACATCCTGACTAAACTTTAAAACTTTTAGGTATATAAAAACAAATTTTAGAAATACTACTACTGTTACCCTGTGTGTGCTTAATTTAATCGTTGTAGTAATTACGGAAAGAAGACTCGCGTTTTATGATTTGGTCGCCACTTACGAAATCGTGTGATTAATCGTCATAAACACATTCAAATTGTATTATACGCACACTGGATATAGCTAAGTGATCTACATTTCCATAGGGTAGTATCTAAAACCTTATGTAATCGAGGTTTGTTTAGCTCGGGTTTGATTTTATTTTACTTTTTTCATGAAATAAATTGGTTATGTGAACTAATCACCATCATGTTTAACGGCTTACATCACCGACAATGACCTCCTTGATAAGACCTATTTGAAACTTACAAAATTTGGTTTGTGCAGACTAATGGTAGTAGGATTGAATCTGATGTGACACCGGTGAATCAAACGAAAATGAAATAATGTTAATATTCGTTTGAAAAGTATTTACTTCAGGTTGTTCAGGTCGAGTCATATAACAGCAATGATCTGCAAGTATGACTACCTGAGTACATCTGTTATACTACCAATCAAGTAATTGTATATAATTACACATATATTTCAAAGGGACTTTATGGAAGCACTCTTAATGTCACTTTTATTGGACATGGAAGTACATGTAATTATCACTGAACGTGTCTGTTAATTTACCGATGAGACAATAGCTTAAACTGACATTGCTTTACTGGTCAATGAAACAATTATCACTCGCTTGTTCTTTTCCTGTTTTGTATCAACAGTCACTGTATTAAACAAGTGGTACACACACACTTCTCGTATATTTACGACTTAGACTTACCTGTATCTGAGTCAGGATTGCCTTCACGTTCATCTTGGTCCGAATCTTCGCAAGTTTCCCTTTCTTCGATTGTTGCTCCTTTCAGAAATAAATGTATTAGTGTATTAATTTACGTATCCCTTTAAAGTAATGATTACTTGAAATAAACACGTTTAAATACTGTAAATTATGAAAAATTGAAATAAGAAAAGACTCGGTAGTAAAGCTGATGCATGTTTTTATTTAAAATTGTCTTGGCAATTATTTTGTTTTTTTTCATTGTAAATGGATAGAACTGTAACAGAGTTGTTAGTGTTACTCAAAAGGCAGGTCTTATAGTATATTCTATATATATAGATATCACAATAACGTTACAGTGTTTTTATTTTGTATTTGTCTTCAATCTTGAATCGATATTCGTTTTAGTAAGCTAATCAATCAAGATTATTTTTGCAGGCAAATAATATGTTATTTCTTTGTTTTGAATAGACTCAATAGTAACAAACGTAATGATTGTCTGGCAAGAGAACTATATATTTGTTTCTCTTTACTCCTGAACACATCTTAATACAAAACTGTCACAAAATTAAGAAATACAGCATATGTTTTGCACACTTATACAAAGTTCAAGCAATATAACTGCATACAATGCACATTTATGAACCACATGCACCAAATTTCAACACAAATTAAGTTGAAGACAAAATGCGACTTACACACTGCATTATGACCTTATCTACTAGCCCGATACGTTATATCATATGCATATCATATCATAGTTATATCATCAGCATGCACACGTATGCCATGTTCCATGAATATCACTGCAAGCTATGCACACTTATGTCATGTTCCATGAATAAAACTGCAAACTATGCACATTTATGTCATTTTCCATGAATAAAACTGCAAGCTATGCACACTTATGACATACTCCACAATATAACTGCAAGCTATTCATATTTATGTCATGTTCCATAAATATAACTACAAGCTATGCACACCTATGTCATGTTCCATGAATATCACTGCAAGCTATGCACACTGATGTCATGTTCCAAGAATATAACTGCAAGCCATGTACACTTATGTCATGTTCCATGAATATAACTGCAAGCTATGCGCGTATATGTCATGTCCAATAAATATAATTGCAAGCTATGCACACTTATGTCATATTCCATGAATAAAACTGCAAACTATGCACATTTATGTCATTTTCCATGAATAAAACTGCAAGCTATGCACACTTATGACATACTCCATAATATAACTGTAAGCTATTCATATTTATGTCATGTTCCATAAATATAACTACACGCTATGCACACCTATATCTACTCTCCTTTGCATCGTTCGTATATAACTATGTCATATTCTCACTCTGCTTTATTTCTATGAAATCTGTGCTCTTTCTATTTTTAGAAGGGAAATCCAAAACAACATTAGAGCGCGCACCTTGCTGTGCATTAGCCAATCAAAATGTAGCTTACAAAAATACGATACATGTATATCTAAAACTGTCAAAATAAATATTATCTAACTTTATTTCTTTTGAAAATCACAAAAATATATTAATTAACGCACAAAACTTATCCGTGTCAAACACGCCAATTGATTTTTAACCACAGTCCATCATCTGTGACATGTTGACCTACTAAGTGCGTCTAATAACATGTCGATATCGATACAATACAAAAAAACACACGTCGGCATGATCTGTCGATATCGAAACAATACACAATACAGAAAAAACACACGTCGGCGATATGATCTGTCGTTTGATGTTTTTGCAGGATGCTGCAACCGTATTGAGGCCCCGATACTTGAAAAATATAGGAATATAGCAATTAAATAATACTGTATAATTTATCTATTAAGTTCTGACTGTATTTGTCAATAGTTAAAATATTTATGAAACAAACTTTAAAGAAATATTTAAGCTTGTTTTTGAAAAACTATGTTTTGACTAATATTGTTTGTGTTATGCAGTTTGATTGAAATTATTATCATTATTTCGAGTCTTCTCCCGGGACTCAGCGTGTTTCAGAGAAGTCAAAGTTGTCAAAATATTTGGACATTAATGTGCTTGAGATTAATCCATAGTCTGAGATGTTTATTTTTTGTAATGGCAACTGTTGCAAGCCAAACAGACCGAGATTTGTCTGCCACATCCTCATCATTTTTAAACCCCCTGAAAATAACATTTTAGAGAATAATAAACATATTTATAAATTGTAATCATGTGAAATAATTAATTAATTGAAATATTTTTAATAAAAAAATAGACCAATTTAGTTTAAAATGTATATGCCAACTATAATCTAAATTTAAAGATGGTCGCGATAAGCTAAGTCGGTTATGCGTTTGACAGTCAAGTCAGAATTTACAAGTTCGAATCCATGATTGGCCATGCACTCTCTGTGATAATAAATTAAATAAATTTGACTTTGTTCTACGGTCTCGCAACTCTCACTATGTATGGAAGGTCAAATGAAAGATTCTGTACTTGATAAATCAGAAGTAGTCTGTCAGTGACTTGCAGAGATAATTAAGGTGTGTTTAAACTTTTAGTTATGGTAATTAACCCTTTACATTATATGTAAGCCTTTGAACACCTCGTATATAGAAGGCTTTTGGCAACAGTGTAGGACCAGTTTTGATTTCTCGTAATAAGCAATCAGAACAGGTCCTGCACTGTTTTCTGCTCTTTCAGAATAAATAGGTAAAATGTATCTCTTCATGGAAATTGACTTAATAATGGCTTTGAGTTTGGAAGAGTCCATATAAAATGCATATGGAGTAAAGGGTGAATTTAATAAAAAAAATCCTAAAGATCAGATAATAGTTTTAATGAATATTTATCGATACGGTACAGATTAAAAATATCATATTGTTCAACATTGGGTTAATTCACTGTGAAATTATCAATACTGCAGTGACAGCTAACATTTCATGTTTGTTCGTATGATTAACTTCTTACATTTCGTTTCGATTTGATACAAAAATTCACTTTTATCATGAGTCTATTAATGAGTCTTGTATATTATTTTGTTTGGATTCATAATTTTAAGACAATGTTATTAATGCTATTTTAAGATATTTTACATGCCAGCTAAAAAGCTGTAATGATTGTAAATATCATATTGTTTTTAACAATTTCAACAAATAATGATGATTGATCTAGTACTTCATTTACAATATGATTTCTTTTAATTAATTCAGGGGTGGTGAAATAAATTGTGTGTATGGTTCATTTACAAATACGGACAAGCAAAATCTTTTAATTTTACATGTCTGTGGAAACAAGTGAATTAACCTTTTCAGTTTTTAAAACAAGATGAAAGATAGAAGTCGTGAGAATGGATCATGTTTAAAAAGAAGAGTTCAGTCTTTATGTTTCAAATTAAGTAAGTTATTTGATATCAATTTCAATTTATGATACTTGCTTCTGTAAGTTTTAATGAAGGTTCTTCGTCATTTAGTTTATCTTAAATCAAGTTGTCTTAAACGGACAAGTAAATTTCATTTACAGACAAGTAAAAATAAAATTCACTTGTCCACTGACAAGTAAGTTTTTGAAAGATGTTGCCACCCCTGAATTGTTTAAAGTCCTGTATGTTTAGAATGACATTATACTTTCAAAAAATGTCACTTTAAAATTTACACTAGTATAATGTTAACTTGTTTAGTTGTGTTTATCGTTTGGTTTATATGTATACATATATATATAAACAGATTTATGTCTGGGTATTCAAAAATAATTATCCCCATATATGGTATAGAATATATATATATATATACAGTGAATGAAAAGAACGCTTGACAGTATTAAAGTGACAATCACATTTCAAAGAACTATGTGACATTTTGAAAATTCCATTTACATTTATATATGAAAATTTAATAAAAAAAAAACATTTCAACTTAATTTTCTAGATTTCATTTATTAATATAAGCCCTTCTTTGCCTTTAAGTGACACAATCTAGACCAATGAGGCCTAGTTTGGAAAAACAAAAGTTGTTTTATTTTACAACAAAATATCTATAATAAAAAAATATATATTCGACATTCGACCTACCGACCTTCATTTTTTGGGGCATGTAAGCGAGAACACAGTTGTTGTTTTTTTTAAACCTGAGTACCGGTAGAATATGGAAACTAGAGTGACCAGACTAACAAATTGTACACAAAGTTTGTTGACCACTTATTGGATTTTAAACCTTCTTGGAAGGCACATTGCGAGAAATAATTGTTACTTGAAATGTTCCCGATAGAATTAAAATCATTTGGATGCTTTGCATAGTGCAAGAAATAGTTGTTACTTGAAATGTTCCTGATAAAATTAAACTGTTGATTGTATTAAACAGAAACAAAACTCAGACTTTTCATATTGTACGTATTAAGTTTATAATTACAAACTTTAATAAAGACTGACTTGGTTTATATTTGAGGGTCTCACGAAAGATAAAATGCATTTAAGTTGCTTTTCTCATAATGAAAATGTCTTATTAAACTAACCACTACATGCAGCAGCACCATGTTTATCAAAACAGTTTGCCAACAGAAAGATTCAAACCAGTATTGACCAAGCTATTTGTCATGATTTTTCTATGAAAAATAAATATTATTATACTAAATAGATTATGATTTCCAAATTAATCTTATTGTATGGCTTTATTACACTGTTAACAGTTATTTTACTCTTTGAGATACTTTTTCTAGCAATTAAATACATTGGTTGAGGTAAAATTATGATAATTACTTATGGTACGAAACATCCAGGGTACGAAACAAATAAGTGTCCTATCATCAAAATTTCACTAGTTTACCTGTCTCCATTGAGGTTGTTGATTTGAACTCAGCTTTGAACAAACAATTTATGTAAGAAAACTTGATATTTTTTGTCAAATGAGGTTCTACTTATAGGCATAGGAGACCTACCACCAATAAAATTAAATGCCATATTTATATAACATGCCGATTGTTGAAAATGATAACAAACCCCATTCCATCTACAGTTCAACACACTTGGTCTAATTTTAAAGAGTATGAAAAATTGTGTAACAATAATTAAAAATATTGTCATTACCAAGACACGGATGTGTGAACTTCATCAAAAGCCAGACACACAAGGTTCTGTTTGTAAACGTCACTGTGTAGCATTTTCTCCAAAATGTGTTGGACACCAACGTCTCTGAATTTGAATACACGTGACGAATATATCTCATTCTCTGAATTGTCCATTCCAATATAAGTTGCTTTCAATCCAATGTCTCTTAATCTCTCCACTTGAGACTTTATCAGAGAAATTAATGGTGATATCACAATCACTACCGCATTCGGTTTTTGAAGAAACTCGCACGCTGTCGAAAGTCCTTGAAAACATAATGATTTCCCAGATCCAGTTTTACAACAGACAAA
The DNA here is from genome assembly GCA_029582155.1 of Panopea generosa. Taxonomy (NCBI): domain Eukaryota; kingdom Metazoa; phylum Mollusca; class Bivalvia; order Adapedonta; family Hiatellidae; genus Panopea; species Panopea generosa. The sequence goes on from CM055905.1 coordinate 47,716,962, forward strand.
AACATCAGTTTTATCCAATAAAACAGATTCCAGTTCAGCTTTATTAAATGATTTTAATCCATTGTAACCAAATTTGCGCATGATAAAGTTAAAACTACTTTCCAGTGTACATTGAAATGCGTTTACAGTCGCCATTTTGTTTGTTTTACATATTTGTGTATCAGGAAAACACGGGAAACACCTCTAATTTTAGTAACACAAAGTTCACATGACCGCTATTAACCAATGGAAAATGGTGTTATGTAACGTTAGGCGATTCTGCAAACATTGTTAATTGATTGGGAGATTTAAACGAAGAGGAAATCGTCCACTGACTTAGGATAGTAACCTATGTCATGTTCCATGAATATAACTGCAAGCTATGCACACTGATGTTATGTTCCAAGAATATAACTGCAAGTCATGTACACTTATGTCATGTTCCTTGAATATAACTGCAAGCTTTGGGCGTATATGTCATGTCCCATAAATATAATTGCAAGCTGTGTACACTTATGTCATGCTCCATGTATATCACTGCAAGCGATGTACACTTATGACATGCTCCATGAAAATAACTGCAAGTTATGCACTAATGTCATGTTCCATGAATATAACTACAATCTATGTACACTTATGTCATGTTACATAAATATATCTACAAGACATGTACAGTTATGTCATGCTCTGTGAATATAATGTCAAGCTATACGCACTTATGTCATGCTTCATGTATATCACTGCAAGGTATGTACACTTATGACATGCTCAATGAATATAACTACAAGCTGTCATGTTTAATGAATATAACTGCACGCCATGTACACTTATGTCATGTTCCGTGAATAAAACTGCACGCGATGCATACTTGTGTCATGTTCCATGCATATCACTGCAAGCTATGTACACTAATGACATGCTCAATGAATATAACTACAAGCTATGCACACTAATGTCATGTTCGCTGAATATAACTACAAGCTATGTACACTTATGGCATGATCCATGAATACAACTGAAAGCTATGCACACTTACGTCATGTTCCATGGATATAACTGCAAACTAATGTCATGTTACATGAATATAACTGCAGGTCATGTACACTAATGTCATGTCCATGAATATAATTACAAGCCATGTAGCCTTATGACATGTTCCATGAATTTAACTGCACCCATGTTCTCTTATGTCATGTTCCATAAACATAACTGCAGACTTATGTCATGTTACCTGAATAGAATTGCAAGCTATGTACACTTAGGTCATGTTCCATCAATATAATTGCAAGCCATGTAGCCTTATGTTATGTTCCATAAACATAACTGCAAGCCATGTTCACTTATGTTCCATGAACATAACTTCAAGCTATGCGGATTTATGTCAATTTCCATGAACATAACTGCAAGCTATGTACACGTATGTCATGTTCCATGAATATAACTGCAAGCTATACAAACATATGTCATGTTCCATGAATATAACTCCAAGCTATTCACACTTTTGACATGCTAAATGAATATAACTTCAAGCTATTCACATTTATGTCATGTTCCATGAATATAACTGCAAGCTATGTACACTTATATCATTTTCTATCAATATAACTACAAGCTATGCACACTTATGTCATGTCCCATGAATATAACTGCAAGCTATACAAACATATGTCATGTTCCATGAATATAACTCCAAGCTATTCACACTTTTGACATGCTAAATGAATATAACTTCAAGCTACTCACATTTATGTCATGTTCCATGAATATAACTGCAAGCTATGTACACTTATATCATTTTCTATCAATATAACTACAAGCTATGCACACTTATGTCATGTCCCATGAATATAACTGCAAACTGTGTACAGCTATGTCATGCTACATGCATATCACGGCAAGCTATGTACGCTTATGACATGCTCCATAAATATAACTGCAAGCTATGCACTTATGTCATGTCCCATAAATATAACTACAAGCTATGTACACTTATGTCATGTTCCAGAAATATATCTACAAGGCATGTACACTTATGTCATGCCCTATGAATACAACTGAAAGCTATGCATATTTACGTCATGTTCCATGGATATAATTGCAAGCTCTATACACTTATATCATGTAACATAAATAAAAATGAGCGTTATGTACACTGATGTCGTGTTCAATGAATATAACTGCAAGCCATGTACAGTTATGTCATGTTCCGTGAATATAACTGCTCGCAATGCATATTTATGTCATGTTCCATGCATATCACTACAAGCTATGAACACTTATGTTATGCTTCATGAATACAACTGAAAGCTATGCAAATTTACGTCATGTTCCATGGATATAACTGTAAGCTATATACATTTATGTCATGTTACATAAATAAAAATGAACGTCATGTACACTAATGTTATGTTCCATGCATATAATTGCAAGCCATGTACACTTATGTCATGTTCTATGATTATAACTGCAGGTCATGTTCACGTATGTCATGTTCCATGAATATAATTGCAAGATATGTACACTTATGTCATGTTCCATGATTATAACTGCAGGCCATGTTCACTTATGTTTCAGGAATATAACTGCAAGCTATGCGCACTTATGTCATGCTCCATGAATATAACTGCAAGCTATGTTCACTTACGACATGCTCTATGAATAGAACTGCAATCCATGCACATTTATGTCATGTTTCATGGATATAACTGCAAACTATGTACACTTATGTCATGTTCCATAAATATATCTCCAAGCCTTGTAACTTTATGTCATACTCTATGAATATAACTGCAAGCTATGCACACTGATGTCATGTTCAATGAATATAACTGCAAGCCATGTATATTTATGGTATGCTCCAGCAATACAACTGCAAGCTATGCTCACTGATGTCATGTGCAATGAATATAACTGCAAGCTAGGCACACTTATGTCATGTTCAATGAATATAACTTCAAAATTGGTACACTTATGTCATGTTCCATAAATATAACTGCAAGCCATGTTCATTTATGTCATGTCCCATAAATATAACTGCAAGCAATGTACACTTATGCCATTTTCCATGAATATGACTGCAAGCTATGAACACTTATGTCATGTTCGATGAAAATCACAGCAAGCTATGGGCACTTACGTCATGTTCCATGCATATAATTGCAAGTTATGTACACTTATGACATGCTCCATGAATAATTTGCATGCTATGCACACTTATGTCATTTTACATGCATTGAACTGCAAGCTATACGCACTTTTGTCATGTTCCATGAAAATAACTGCAAGCTATGCACATTTATGTCATGTTCTATGAATATAACTGCAAGCTATGTACACTTATGTCAGGTGCCATGCATATCACTGCAAGCTATGTACACCTATGAAATGCTCTATGAATATAACTGCAATCTATGTACATTTATGTCATGTTCAATGAATATAACTACAAGCTATGTACACTTGTGTCATGTCCCATGAAAATATATATCCAAGCCATGTACACTTATGTCATACTCCATGAATATAACTGCAAGCCATGTACACTTATGCCATGTTCCATAAATATCACTGCAAGCTATATATACTTATGACATACTCTATGAATAGAACTGCAAGCTATGCACATTTATGTCATGTTCCATGAATATTACTGCAAGCCATGTACACTTTTGTCATGTTCCATGCATATAACTGCAAGCTATGTACACTTATGACATGCTCCATGAATATAATTGCAAGCTACGCTCACTGATGTCATGTTCCATGTATGTAGCTGCAATATATACGCACTAATTTCATGTTCCATGCATGTAACTGCAAGATGTGTACACTTAAGCCATGCTCCATGCATGTAACTGCGTGATGTGTACACGTTTGTCATGTTCTATGCATATAACTGCAAGTTATGTACATTTATGTGATGTTCCATGATTATAACTGCAAGATATGAACACTGATGTCTTGTTCCAGGCATGTAACTCAAGATATGTACATTGATGTCATTTATCATGCATGTAACTGCAAGATATGTTCACTTCTGAACAACATGTACTAAAACTTTAACGCATATTGGATGCAAAAGGCGGCGACGCCGGGAAGACTACCAACCTCCGCCATTCATAGAATTGTCGGATTTAAACTGATGGTTTTTTATATTAATTAGCTTGATCACTGTTGACTTATTTGTTGTTTATTTATAAATTGTTAGATCTTTACCACTAAAAATACGTATGTAACTTTTTATATCTTGGATATTTACAAGACTTACTATTGCCTGGCAAAGGTATTAACCCAGGTTTATTATTTCGCGCTTGTATATTTCTCCAAAAGCAATTGTCCTTAAAGTCCATCGACGTTTGAAAAAATTTTTTTATTGAGTTACGAGCACATTTCTGACACAAAAATAGCACCAATGAGGTATATGAGTACATATATATACGATATTTTAAAAGAGAAATCTGTTGGCAATTATTAGCTCTGCTGGCCAAAGGCTTATGTTGTGGTAAACTGTCCGTCGTCTGGGGCCGCAACAGGGGCCACTGTTTTACATTGAGTTATATAGGGGAAATGTTGTAGACGAGATTGCACCTTTATTTTTCATTGAATCTTAACCAAACTTCCTCAGCAGTTATGTAACCACAAGACAAGTTTTTTAACCAGCGTGGTTGGACCACAAATGACCTTCCACAAGGCTTATAAGCACATTTTAAGCAAAACTTTAAAAAACAAATTCTAGACCTTAGATATTTTACATGTAGCATTGCATGGAGGCCCCTAAAAGATTTATTGAAGTCGGATCCCTGGGTCAGATTTGGAGCCTCCACATGAGTCACTGTTGCACAGCTGTTATATAACCATAAGATCTTGGACAAGTTCTTGAACCAGCGTTATTCCACCACATATGCCCCTGCCACATGGCTTATCAGCACAATATAAGGGAAACTTAAAAAAATATTTCTGCAATGTTCATCTGTCTATTTGGTAAAAAGAAGAGCGATTCAGGCCCTCTTTTGCCTCTTGTTTTAATATGTAATACCATATTTATATTTGATCTCCTTTTAGCAAGCAAAAGGCATGCAGCATGAAGACACAATCGAGGACATCAAAGTAAGTAGTTATCTTTTACTTTAGGCAAGATTTTCTTGTATTTTGTTTTCTTGAACAACAAGTATTCAAACACTATCTCCCCTGAAACTATATGATCAATTTTGATCAATTTTGGCAAATTCTCTATATACATTTTTTTTTGTTTTATTTTATTAAAAAAAACATATGGTTGCCTATTTAATTTTAGTTGTACAAGTTATCCAAATATACAGAAGAACGTCGTTTGCTCGAACACGGATAGCTAGAACACCACAAATAGCTCGAACCACTTATCTTGCCCGGGTCGAATTCCTATTTAGGTGTATATACATGTACGGTTTGATGTTGAACAATATTTTGCTCGAACAACCTTTAACTCTAATTATTTTTCCAGCTCTGTCAGATTTGAGTCATCGAAGTTCTACTGTAGTTTTTTGGTTTGGTTTCGCTTACTGAAATGAATATTGTTTATGTTACTTTCAATTTCGGGGTTTAATTTCGCCGTTTCGTTGATTAAAAGTCGAGTCGCATTAGGATATTTACAAAGCGAAGTATTTTCATTTCGAGATGTCAGAAATGTAAATTAGACAGGTTTTTGTCAAGGAAGCGATCGACAAGCATAGAACAGTATATTATTTTTCGTTCTCAACAACCAGAAGTGCTCGTACATAACGAGGTCGAAGAAGCAACTAAGAAAATATCATCAATACTCGTAGTGGTAACATTTCGGATAACTCATTTTCAGATATGAATCATTCGTGAATTTGTTCCAAAGCGCTGAATACATTATGAATTTACCTGAAACAATATTATTCATACCGGGATTGAGACAAGGAAGAATAATTCTTGATATTTGACATTTAGCTGACCTGGTGCATGTAAAAGTCTGTTGAATCCCTCGTATTTAAGGACATTATGAAATACAATAGGCATGGTTATGGGGGAATGCAGTCAAAAACATTAACTGTACAGGTGAAAGTATAAGAACTGTGGAACCAAACAAGACACATCGAGTAAACAGGTAAAGTCCAATATCATTTGACATTTATACAAAGCAATTGAGTATAAGGTAAATAGATCATAACTCACTGATCAATATCTATGTGTCACATAAAACTAATAACTAACTTAACGATATCTAGAGATAAACAATTATAAAATGTGATTTAACGGATTAACGGACAGTATTCTTACATTCCCTTTCTGCTACTCTACAGGGGATAAAATGAGTAAATGTTGAAAATAAATGTATGCATTTTCTGTGTTTCCTGTTAAATAGAAAATTGTTACATGAATTATGAAAATAAGAAACTATTCAACACATTTCAGGAATGCTAAACAGAGGCTCAGGTTATAGATGGATTGAGATTTTTATGTCGGTGCTTGATATACCTGTCGTGGTTTCATCAACTATGAAGAGACCTGAAAATGACATTTCAAGGCCAATCAATATCGTGACATAGACAACGTGTACAGAAACACTAAATGAAGAAGTGGCAATGATCAGAAGAGGCCACTTTTTAATGTAGTTTAACATTTTTAGCTTATTTTTGCTATGGAATACAAAATAATCATGAGTACAACCGAAGATCTGAGGGGATATAACGCGTGACCACTTATTTTGCACACCCAATATCCGTAAAAGTAACTGACAACTTTTCGACTTGAATCAGCGATTAGAAACGTATGAACATGAGACACAATATTGGAATTTGCATATACATGTATTTAAATCATCACAGAGACTGGCTGAGCGGGGATTTGAGCTTGCAACCCCTAGACTGCTTGTTACATGAAATAACAGTTGCATTCAGTAAAAAATGTCCACATACGCGAACGTTTATAACAATAAGATTTTGTTCAATGTTTTGAACATAAATATCAGAATAGAAAGTGCTGCTCAGTCATAGCCCTTGAGTTGTCAAACTATACACATATATTGTGCTGTTTGATTAAAGTACATTGTCGTTTTTTTCAGCCAAACCGATTAGCTCAGTCGGAAGAGCACAATACTTCAAGCTCAAGGTATGGTGTTCGATTCCCGTGGCTGGCTAACTTACAGTGCTAACAGTCATTAAGATGGGACTTTAAACTGAGGACCTTTGTGGTGGTGCTATACACCGAACATGCTAAAGAACCAGATGATACATATGATTGGATTTCTATGATATTTATTTCCTGCACTATCTTCCTACGAACCTTAAAAAGATTAAACTGTTAACTCTTCTGGGTGCATCACCCATGTGGGAAACTGGTGGCGATGCAAATTAAGCTTTCATACGAACAAACATTGTCATTAATCTCTTTATCTCATATAAACTTTCTTTAATTTTCAGTGATGAAGTCAGTCAAGTAGTACACCAGGACCAGGCCAGTTAATTACAATATGTGTTGCCAGAAGCATGGATTATGACAGTAAATCAGATTTTTGGATCATGTTAAGAAATAGTATTCGAAAAACATATGATGCTTTTTTCAAATGACTGAAGAAAATGCACATATTATGAAAAATTAAGAACAATCACTTCCAGTTCACTAGTGTTCTAAATTTTTAACGACAATTTAAAGATCAATGTTGGAAGTAGCCTAGTACAGGAATAAAAATGTACAAGTTAATATAATAATAATGGACGACGGTGGGACTACTATAGCCAAGATAAATACCAGAAAAAATTACTTGAATGAACTTGTAGATAAAACTCTGAAGCTATTATGTTGAGTAGCAGGTCACTGGTGATCAAACCTACAACCCATGGTTAACAGTACATGGTTTTAGTACTAGGCCTCTTAAGTTCAATTTAATATAATTGACGGCAGTGTGACTACTATAGGCAAGATAAATACCAGCAACGACATGAATGAACTCGTATATAAAACTCTCTGAAGCTATTATGTTGAGTAGCAGGTCACTGTTGATCAAACCTACAACCCATGATTGACAGTACATGGTTTTACCACTGGGCCTCTAAAGTTTCAAACTATTACTCACAAATAATGATGTTCATCAATTACCCGGTATATATCATTATAAAAGCAACATACGGTAATACAGTATCAATTACAATTATTACAAATATTATAATTGCAGTGAAGTACATCATTTACAAATTAGAAAGTTATATCTGCAATAGAACTTCATTTATAAAAAATAACAACGAATAACGTTTACCATTTCGATAATTTTAGGCCATTTTATGAAAAGTAGAGGTAATGTTTAGCACTGTAACTTAGTAACAAGCAAGGTGATCTGTATTTTTTATTTTATTTTCGGATATGGTTTGTTATAGTGCCTCTTTGTAGAAAGCATGAAACAATTCTCCGCGTTTGACCTTTTTATTGTTAAATTAGTGTGAAAACGCATCGTTTGAGGACATTTTATGAAAAAGGGAGGTAACATTTAGCACTTTAACTTTGTAACAATCAAGGTGACCTATATTTTTTATTTTATTTTCTGATTTGGTTTGTTATAGTGCCTCATTTTAGAAAGAATGAACCCATTCTCCGTGTTTGAACTTTTTTAACAATTGAATTATTGTGAAAATGCATCGTTTGCGGACATTTTATGAAAACGGGAGGTAACATTTAGTACTGTAACTTTGTAACAAGCGTGGTAGCATATACATTTTTTATTTTATTTTCTGATATGGTTTGTTATAATGCCTCATTTTAGAAACGATTCTCCGCGTTATAACTTTTTTATTATTGAATAAGTGTAAAATTGCAATATTTGCGGCCAAATTTGTATTCGTATAAAAAAAAATCATTGTATGAAAGGTTAAACCCAAAATAGCATCATGATTTTTTAGCTCGACTATTCGGAGAATAATGAATGCTATTGTACTCACCCAGGCGTCGGCATCACACTTTGGTAAAAAATAATTTGCATGCAAGTCCCTATCTCAGTAATCATTGCATGTATTGACTTGAAACTTTACACAGGCCTTCCTAGTTATCAACCCTACTACAATAACTAAGTTAGGTAACTCTTGCATGAATATAATGCAAATTATTGCCCTTGTTTGACTTAAAAAATCTGGTTAAAGTTTAGCATGCAAGTCCCTATCTCAGTAACCATTGCATGTATTGACTTGAAACTTTACACAGGCCTTCCTAGTCTTCAACCCTACTACAATAACTTAGTTAGATAACTCTTGCATGAATAAACAGCAAACAATTGCTCTTGTTTGACTTAGAAATTCTGGTTAAAGTTTTGCATGCTGGTCCCTATCTCAGTAACCATTGCATGTATTGTCTTGAAACTTTACACAATCCTTCCTAGTCATCAACCCTACTACAATAACGCAGTTAGATAACTCTTGTATGAACTTAATGCAAATCATTGCTTTTGTTTGCCTTAGAAATTCTGGTTAAAGTTTTGCATGCAAGTCCCATCAAGTCCATATCTCACCAACCAATTAATGTATTTCATTGAAACTTTACACACGCCTTTCCAGTCATCATCTCTACTACAATAACTAAGTTAGATAACTCTTGCATGAAAATAATGCAACTTATTGCCCTTCTTTGATTTAGAAATTGGTTAAAGTTTTACATGCAAGTACCGTCAAATCCATTTCTCAGTAACCATTCAATGTATTTTATTGAAACTTTATGTATGGCTTTTTAGTCATTAAACCAACAGAATTAATCAAGTAGGATAACTGTTGCCAGATATTTTCTAGCAAATTGGGGCCTTTGTTTTACTTAGAAATTTTATAACTCAGCATTCGCTGCATTTATTTGATTGAAACTTCATACATGATATTGCTGTTATTCATGTAAGACTTACTCAATTTTGTTAATTTTGTAAGTTAGATAACGCTTTTTGCTTTGATTTGTCATCAGTATCAATCAAATTTGTACTTCTGTCACAAATATTCGAATAGTCGAGCGCGTTGTCCCTCCGACAACTCGTGTTTCTCTTTTAGATACTTTTATCTGTTGTTACATGGATGACAACAATATTTTGTTGAAATATATTACTATTTTAGTGAAGAAAACATGATTTATAACTTGCACATCTTTACTGTCTATCTTCAAAAATATAAACAGATGTAGTTTAAAATTAGTCGAAGCAAAATACAAGCATGGTGATGAATGTACTTGTGGGCAAAATTTAAAAAAAAACCTCTGCACTAGAAGTAACTTAATGAAATGCCTTTAAATGGCAGGTTTAACCATGGTGATGTCATTGTGGAAATTGAAGAAGAAAATGTGGTGCCAATTAAGATCCAGATGATCCTATGCACCTGAATGGAATTTATCTTTTGTGTAAGTTACAGTCATTTGTTTTTAAACTTATTTATTTTACATCGGTTGTGAAACAAATTACTGCATTTAAGACATGTCACACTCAGTACTTAGTATATGCGGATACAGAGTCGCGATTCAGGATACAACTCGTGGTGGAGGATTGTACTCGCGTTCCCTGGTCTGATGATTTACCACAGGCCCATGCGCTCCACTGTCAGTTGTTTTACAGATGTTTAATTTCCACAAAATGTACAACATTCAGGATATCATTGAAAATAGAACTGATTGATATAAATGCTAGGATATATTGATAGACATATACACAGGTTTATAAGTATTGTTGTATTGCTGTCAGTTATTTATATATGTATATATTTGGGTGCATATGCATTATTATGCTTCAATCAGTTAATTGGTCAGTTAATTGGTTATGTAAAATCACAATTACACTGTAAAAGACCCTTTGTTTGGATTAACAGAGAATATTATCTAAATGAAATCTTAACAAAACACATATCTACTGACTAGTATAACATAGAAAAGTAAAGTTTCATGACTTCTAATCAATATAAGGTGGTATGTTGGATAGTCAGTCTGTAAACCTATTGTTATAAGTTTACATATTATATAGTGAAAGGTAAAATGCCAGAGTTGTAACAATGAAGTGTTTTTGCTGCTCATATTGGATGTCACGGGTTTCGTCCAAAGCTTTAACTAATACCCATCGAATAACAAAAATATATCAAAGAGAGATCCATACAAACTCTTTGAGTTATTTTTCCAATATGGTAAGTGTTATACTCTTCGCTCGTATCTAGTACTGTGTCATGAAGACACAGTCGTCGTGTGACAAATATGTTTGAAAACTACCACACAGTTTAATCCTACAATGATGTCAATGAAATATACCTGTAACTTGATAACCCTTTATCTGTTAAAAATAAAATTGTGACAGTCCTGCTTTATTTTATTTTTCGTTTGCAGTGATGTCGATTCATTATCTGTTGATGCTGATAAAACTCGATCTAGTTCACAGTATTATAGTCAAAGAGCAAGACTAATCACAGAAAGGTCGATGCTGTTGCTAGGGATGATGTTACAGAAGATATGTTTCTAGTAATGAAATCCTAGCTTAGACAGCTTGCCAAACAGATAAAGAGAATGAGATGTGACGTTAAATGTTGTAAATAACCAGTTACCGAGAAACTGGTGAAAGTGTCGACTGCTGTCTACATTAAATGGGTACTAAATGTTTTTTCATGGATGCAATTAAAAAAAAAAATATATATATATATATTCTAGACATATATTTGACAAAAATGCTGAGTACCAGAGTACCATCAAGTGTTCATGCATTCAAAACTATTTTTTTCAAATATATTTTTTTCTCATTTATACAGTAATCTGAATGTGATGATTAGTAATGCAACCTTATAAGCATGCATGTAAAAAATGGCCAACTTATTAGATTGTTTTATAAGTGTTGCTTTAAATAAACAGAAGTATTTTATCTTCTAATAAACAAACACAGCAGAAGTTTAGTGGTGGAATGCACTGTGGAAGGTTGTGTATTTGAATAATGGTACCAGAAGCTTCTTTGATTTGCATTTTGCATTAAAGATTATGCCTATGCCAAATGAAGTGTCATTATAATTTTTCAGGGCGAGTGTGTTTGTGGCATGCTAATCCAGCGTGGCAGCACAACACTGTCACAAACAATATGAACAATACAATATCCAACAAAAGAAATGTTGACAATGTTTAAACTGTGTTGGAACTTTTTACAAAATGTCACATATTTTTATTATTTTTAGAAATGTTCATCCGGACATTCTGTATATAGCTGGGGTTCTCAGATCATGTTGCCAAGAAACATATTTCTTGGCAATTTTCTGGTCATGGCATCCATATTGGTTTCTAGGAACAACTTCGCAAAATTGCTTTGTTTGTAAAGTTTATCAACCTTCAAATAGTGAGCAGACCAAGCAAATATCGAGATTACAGACACACTACCTAGTTCCAACAATTAACAGGTATTGGTTGTCTGTATGAGACTCGGTACTAACAGAATTGGACAAGAATGAGGTCGTCATGACTGGTTATTTGATTTAAGGTAACTACTTGTAAATTGGTTGAATCAAATGTTTTGCACTAACTTCGGTATTATCATATTTCGTAATTTAATATGATGTGATTCTGGTTGTGTAATTTTCCATGCTCGGTCGTTCTTTTTTATACATACTTTTCTGTTCTATTAATCATATAACACTCACATCTTTACATAACGATACCGTGTTACATGATGAAGATGCCTGTGGTACAGAAATGTCATACAGCCAAATTTGGTATCAAAAGAAATATGACTTATTCTATAGTATGGTTATTACTAAATTTGTTGTTGATAATGGTTTAATTTCTTTTTAAGTCGCGAAAAGAGGAATACCGAAAAATATACTCGAAACAAAAAATACTTGAATACCGAAAAATATACTCGAAACAAAAAATACTTCATTAAAACATATACATTTCAGTCGAAGAAAGATTATTTTCAATAGTTTTTACAATATCGTTATGTAACACTATTCTAGACATAACGAAGTACAACTTTTACATCAACTAACATATCTTTACTGAAGTTTGTTATACAGCTATGAACTTTAATCTAAATAATCTGGATAAAACTGCCATTGTTTGAATGTATTAAAATTCTTATACATCATTTGCTTTTATAAAGAAATAACTTTTCACAAAAAGGGTATTTTTCAAGTGCAACACCATAACACTCCGAAACAGTCCAATTTTGGCCGTTGATTCCGATGGTCCCAAAAACGATTAAAGATAAAACTTTGAAAATTTCAGCCAATCATCAGAAATCCATTTCACACATTTCAAACCAACTACAGTGTTTCTGTAGTTAACCATATAGAGGTTCAGTCACCATAACACACCAGAATTTTAATTGAGCTCTTTTTTATGTTTTACCCGAGCTTTGTCAATATGCAAATGGTTGTAGGAGTAAACACAAAATCAGTTTTAAGGTTAAATGACTCATTCAATAATTGTCTAGTTCGATTGGATGTTAAAGTGGTGTAATTCCCATTTATCACTGTACATTTCTTTTAAAATTAAGCGAAAAAAACATTATAATTACTTTTCCCTGCGGTCGAAATTTGATCGGATTAGCTGGAACCTGGTTGGGTTTTGGTACCACCCATGTATTGAGTACCCGGTGCGCTGTTGGTTTTATCTTTCTTACATGTAAATCAAACATTGCATCTTAACACAATTAAACAAGTATGTTTTGTACAAACACTAACTCACACCTTCATTCAATCTTATTGCCAACTCCTTTATAAAACCTAACCATTGGAGGCGCTGTAAAAGCAGTCAGCATGTTTTGTTTTATGTGTTATTATTTAAACACGCACACACCACTTTAATATGCTTAAAAGCGAATCTAAAACCCAGTACATTATGCACTGCGAGTCAAGACGTAGGTTATCAAATCATGCATTCTAATAAGTTTTACTTGGAAGTGGGTATCATTACTATTTATTCGAATAGTTTGTGACTTATTTTTATGAAAGAAACACACACGCACAATAAACTTAGTTAAAACTATAAGATGTACTAAAATGTGAACCTCAATCGAGTTTCACGCCCAGTAGTACGAACGAAGACGTAGTGGAGAGTGCCTTCCCCTACCCCCACTGCAAATGTGAGTAGGTGGCGTATGTATGACAGAGGCCTAGCTTGGTCAAAGTAAAACAACAGGCCTAGACATTTTGACGGGGGATCTCGGGTACTCTGCCATATTTATTTTAAAAATGTAAATGACCAATGGTGCATTCCCATGGGTTTTGTGTGTATATCAATTACTTGGGGGCTTTAAATTATTTTGAAAGAGACTAACACTTTTCACATCCATGTATATATAAGTGAAATTCGTTTCTTACGACGTGCAAAAAAGTATGACGAACACCGGTTATTATGGTATCGTCGGTAGTCTGTTTCCCTGCCCTAACCATATAAAACTATTCATTGGAAGGACAGAAAACCAGGCTATATCGACGGTACCGGATCGATTTTTGATGTTTAAATTGCACAAAAAAAAACAACGTTTTTAATAAAAATAACTTACACTACCCAGACAACTCTACATTATATAACACATCTTATGAACATGACTAAGTGATTGTTGATATTGATAAATATCTTCTTGAAAAAACAGACGATCACAAAATTTCTTATTTTACAGTACTGTGAAATCTCGATAAATTTGACACGAAACATTGTTAAACATCAAAATTTTATTATATATGGTTTCCGATATACTCCAAAGTACGCAATTTCATCAGTTTCATTCTGTAAAAGTCTATAATTTCCCCAATAGTAATGTTTTAAAAATAAATGACTACCGTAATGTTACCGCCTTTTATTAGCGCCCGATTTTGAAAGGCCCTATATGTTCCATACTGCCTCTTAGTTAGTATACGCATCTGTTCTTAATTCCATTCCTATGTACACTAATAAACAACCTCCATAAACTCTTGAACTTCAATATACCGTAGTGGGGGTCTAGGGTTACAGCGTCCGTCTCGCATACGGAAGATCATGGGTTCGATTCCCGTTTGGATCATATCAAAGACTTGGAAAAATGGTACAAGAAGCTTCTTCCCTTGGCACTCAGAATTAGGAAGATCTTGTCGGCCAGGTTTCAGTATAATATGACTGGGTTAAGTATCGTACCATGTGTCTGCGTCATGATACTCCAGTGGAACAGCACTTATAAAACTGTCTGAAGTAGACACTTTCGCGATTTGACTGAAGAATTGTTAGAAGCGACGCTAAACACCATACCGACAAATCAACTGCAACAGGACGCCGAGGCGAGTGTTATAAAGTGTGAAAGTAAAGTAATGTAAAAAAATATCAAAATTCATATCTATATGAAGTTTATAAACACATGTTAATGAACAACAAATTTATTCCCAAGTATATAATTGAATTATCAATGGTAACATTTATAGATTAATTTATATAATTTTACTGTTCCGTGTACGAGTATATAAACTTCACTTCGACCTACCTGTATCCAAATAGACTTTCTGTCTAACTGGTTCAATCTTTGTTTTTGGTATGGCGATTTCAACAATCTCTTCTATCTTTGACACTATGGAAGATTAACAAAATGTATTACCTTAATGACACCTATTCAATCCTTAAAGTGTGTGTAACTTTAAAACATCGATATAGTACCTGGCATTGTACAGTAATGAGTATTTTTATTTTATTATTATTATGTTTGCAATGAACATCATTAGCAAATCTGAAAATTAAAATTATTAACAATGTCCACTATTTTGACATTTTTATGCCATTTTATGGGAAGGTAACATTTACGGCTTCAAACCCATCTAATCCCCGTTTAAGCTTACTTTTGAACCCAACTATGAAACTCTTTGATAAGAAACCTTTACATATTTTAAATCTAATATTTATAATTATATTTTAGTTGATCGTAGTCCTCTTGAGTTCTTGCTACCAATATAGGCCGTGAGCTTAACAAAAAAATGGTACCAATTTTCTGGCAAATTCCCCCTATGATTTTTTGAAAGATATATACACCAAAAAAAATCTGGTGGGTCATATCTCGGGCACAGCTTAATGTCTGAAAATGAGCAATTCCAAAATGGCTTCCAAAATGGCCGCCAATTTCTTAAAAAATGTCATTATCTATAATATACACCCGATTTTCAAATTTTAACTGCATAAATGTATGTGTTTTAAGTTACTTATCACATTTATGTATGAAAATTGTAATGTTCTTTTTTAAAACACACTCTGTTGAAAAATAAATGGATTTATAAATTGGATCAACACCAAGAACACATTTTTGCATTAAAATTATAAATTTTATGTTTTTTATATGTTAGATGGTATATGTCCATCATATTTTAATCAGATATGATATAAGGTTAAAAAGGAACTATAGATTTTATCAAAATTAGGTGTTAAACTCTTTTTGTTTGTGAATTACAGCAAAATCAAAGTGGGTGGGGTAAATCGCACAATATTTACACAATTTGACAATTAGTCATAATTTATATACATATATTGGTTAATCATGTTTAACATTTATTTCTAACGAAATTAACTCATAAACACTAAAAATTGATGAAAATACAAACTTGAAATATTTATACATTTGTTTTAAACAAGAAGCCCATGAAAGTCGATCACCTGAGTAAAGGATTGACTCCTATGGAGGCCCTAAAGGGGTCCAGATTGATCAATTTTTTTATAGGGCTACCAGACAATACTAGATGTAAAATATTCAAACCCAATATATTGTGCTTATTAACACTTTGCAAAAGTTAACCTCTGTGGAAGCCCTTAATTCCTATCCAGCAACCCGATTAGAACAATCTCGATAAAGGACTATCAGCCAATTGACAAACAACATATCATTTGCAGAAGATTTAAAAAAGCTTTATTTACCTATAGCATTCTCATATTTACTATAGAAGTGTTTTTAATACAAGGCCTCGGTAGACCCCAGTCCATTTATTAGAAAACTCTACCATAGGGAAATTCTATAGGAAATTTGATAACATTTGACCTACGATATTGAGTTAAAGCTTTTTGAAAATTCACATTTTCATTTTTTCTAATCGAAGTGGTAGTCTTGTGATAGAGCTTCTGCCTCGCATGTGGTAGGTCATGGGATCGATCCCCGGTCGGGTCACACCAAAGATTTAAAATGGTATAGAATCTTCCTCACTTGGTGCTCATCACTTAGAGAATAAGTCTGGTCGACCTGTTGTCAGTATCATGTGACTGAGTTGGTATCATACCATATTAAGTCTGTGACATGATATTTTAGTGTGACAACGCTTAGAATATTGTCTGATTCAAGTAGACTAGATATGACTGAAACAATTTTGAAAGGGACACTTAACACCATACAACATTAATCCCTTCTCGTCTACCCCTGCTGTTCCCTTATTGATATTTATTCCTCTTTAAAGGACCCAGTCTCAAATATAATGACTTAACAATGCTCAAGATCTGAAGATGATACTTTTGAAAATCCACAAATTCATTCCTTTTTAGACCCCTACTGAAACTTTATAGAGATCATAAGATTACTGTTAAAGGACCGAGTTCCAACTGTCCAAAAATATATCAGACAAACATTCAGCTCCATGGGTTTCTAACATGTCAAAATATCAACACTTTCGTTGGTTATATTTTGCTGAATGCAAGCCAATCCCTGGTCTGTATTTAATTGATTATGTTATTTAAAGAAATACACTTTTTATAGCAGGGTGAAGATATATGAACTCAATCCCTTAACTACAGTGTGTATATTTTAATAAAACCAAACGTCCATAGAAGGATAAGTGTTAAAAGACACAGTCGTCCCAATTGTTATGATTATACAATGATCCAGCTCTTAAGATGATCAAAATAATTCCGTTTTCTGGGGCCCCAATGAGCCCTCACCCTTTCATTTGAACAAACTTGAAACCCCTATTCATCTATACTGAATAAAAACGAATTTGGCTGGTCGGTTATTGAAACTTTATTAAGTTAAGATTTCTGGTGGCCAGGGCCTATGATCATAGCATAAATAAACCTGAGAGATACTAATTGCAAAAAAACGGATAAGCCTCTGGGACGGGTCCAGTCTTGACACCAGGGTCTTAATTTGAACAAACTTCGAGTAAGATACTTCACTTAAACTTTGGTAAAAACCTATCGAGCAGTTTCTAAGGAGTGATTTATAGAAATTGTTGACAGACATTCGAAGGTATCTAAGTGATCTTTAGCCATATAAAAGCATCTTTTAAGTGATTAGAAACAGTTGCATATATTTTTCATCTGTTTTTCAACTGTCAAAAATACCTTATCCTACCTAAACCATAGGCATTTAAATACCCATTCGGACATGCGGACAGACAGACAGACAGACAGACAGACAGACAGACAGACAGACAGACAGACAGACAGATTTTGTTAAATTTTGGGTCTTAGCTCATGGCCTAATACTAAATTACATTTTATAAAACAAAAATTTGGCGTCGAGGAGATGTTGTGTTAGCTCGGTATAGAATTGGGCATACACGCTGTAGTTTTTTTTTAAAATGTAAATGACAGATAGTGCTTTATCAGGGATATTGTGTGTATTTTTCTATGTAAAACATTTATCACGTACTTAAGGTCTTCAAATTATTTTAAAAGCGATTAACACTTTCTTATTCATTTATATATAAGTAAAATATGTGTTTTTACGACGTGCAAAAACATGCTGTACAACGGTTATTATAGTATCACTTATAGTCTGGCTCCCTGCCATAACCCAATTAAACTTTTTTTGGTAGGGCAGGGAACCTGACTATATTGACGGTGCCAGGATCGATGACCATTCTTTTTTCGATGTTTAAATTACCAAAAAACATATTTGATGAAAATAATTTAAAATACATAGACAACCCTATATAAAATAAAAAAAAAATCTCATGAAAAAAATTATTGTTTGTTAAGATTGATAAATATATTCTTGAAAAAGTACCGTCGGTAAGACGATCACATTTCTCATTTTACAGTACTGTGAAAGGTCTTAGAAATCTCGATAAATATGACACAAAAACATTGTTAAACATCAAAATTTGAGTATAGATGGTATAAGACTATATCTATATACTTCAAAGTATACACTTGCATCAGTTTCATTCAATATAAGCCTATTATTCCAACAACAAAACATGTTTTGAATAATTCCATTAAGTGTACCATAATCGGCTACCGTCGATACAGCCTTTCATTAGCGCTCGACTTTTATGGTACCTTCCGTCAAATTGCGTTGCATTGACTTGTTTCGTCATTATAAATAGAGTACCTATCAGGAAATCAATAATTAATACTTAGGCTGGCCTCCGTAGAGCCAAGTCAATAAAAGCAAATTTGACCTTTTCAATATGCAATATGACTTTGAAGAGCGTCCGCCTCGCATGCAGAAGGTCATGGGTTCAATTCCCGTTCGGATCATATCAAAGACTTGGAAAAAATAATACCAGAGGCTTCCTCGCTTGGCGCTCATAATTTAGAGGATAGTTGCAGGTCTGTTCGACCTGGCGTCAGTATAATGTGACTGGGTTGGGTATCGTACCATGTGTTTGCGTCATGATACTCCAGTGGGGTAGCACTTAAAATACTGTCTGAAAAAAGATACTTTCGCAACTTGACTGAAGAATTGTTGAAAGCAACGCTAAATACCATACTGACAAATTAACTGCAATAGGGCGTCGAGGCGAGTGTAGGAGGAGTTGCGGTGATATGAAGTGTGATGGTAAAATAATGTAAAATATATGAAATCAAATCAAAGTTTATAAACACATTTTAATGATGAACACATTTAGTCCCGAGTATATATATTGATTGAATTATCAACGGAAACATTTAAAGATTAATTCATATACTTTTATAAGAACCGTTTCGTACATGAGTATATCACCTTCACCTCGACCTACCTGTATCTGATTCCGAATAGACTTTCTGTTCAACTGGTTCCATTTCTGTTTTTCTTATTGAGGTTTTAACCGTCTCTTCTTCCTTCGCCGCTGTGGAAAATAAACAAAGTGTATTACCTTTACGAAACCTTTTAAATTTTTAAAAATCGATATATTATCAGACATATTAATAGCGCATATTGAAGAATAGAAAACAGTAGTAATAGCGTGATTTTGTAATGTAAATGTAAGATATGAATTAATCCTCTTTATTCATTGAATATTTGTAAAGTGTATACGACAGTTATATAGCCATACCGATGTTTGTGTCATGATAGATAAACTATATTTGTTTGATGAATTGATGAAAAAAAATACCGATTGATAGATACATGTTTATACATTCAAGAGGCATCACCTACATCGCGGATAGTTTTTCGATCTCGGCAGTAAAACTGCACATTTAAATCAAACATTATTTATTATGGATATCCTATTCAATACCTAATATTGCATTTTGTCTCTGTAATGTAAGATATTTTTCATTTTGTTAACAAAATACTAAATCACGGCCAGCGATAAAATGACTCATTGGCCAGTATTGGGTTATGCTAAACCATTGATGAATAAAACGGAAAATGCCGACCTGAGTATGTATGAATTTCTTATACATAAGATAGACTACGAGAACGGAATCAACCATTATCTCGAATGGGACCTTCCTCGTTGCAAATAAGTAAATTATCCATCATTTACTATACAGAAAGTTATAGGCGACGCGTCTTTAACATAAAATAGTTAAAACTGACTGGGAGCAGTTTGTTATGAATATTTATACAGCGCTTTCTTTCCACTGGCGTCAAGTTGTTGCTGCTCATGGTCCTGTGACATCCCTGTTTGCGGTTGTGATAAGTAAGGCAAATCAGGGCTTCTATCAATATATAAAGAAAACCATAAGCTAAGTCAAGAGAAGGTCCTTATATACATCACATGACGGCTATTTAAGTATGTGTATAAAAAACATTCATAAGAATTCAAGATAGTGTCATCGTATACATCACATGACGGCTAATTAAATATGTATATTAAGACTTTCATCAACTTAATCAAGAGAAGGTCCTCATATACAGCACATGACTGCTGTTTAAATAAATTATGTGTATTAAGTCATTCATGGACTAAGTCAAGAGAAGGTCCTTGTATATATCACAGGTCGGCTATTTAAATATGTGTATTAAGACATCCATCAACTAAGTCAAGACAAGGTCCTCATATACATCACATGACGGCTATTTAAATAAATTATGTGTATTAAGTGATTTGTCCAAACAATGTCATGAAAACGTAAAGAAGCTGGTAAATAGGATGTACCGAGAAAATATCATTTCTAAGGAAATGAAACAATATTTAATACCGAGATATGTACAACCAGGATCTCTAAAAGGTAATCATAAATTGCACAAAAAAGGGATACCATTTCGAACAATAGTGAGTGGTGTAAATACAGCTACCGAGAAAATTGCCGATGTAGCCGCCGAGCAGTAGTTATGCGAGTTTGTAGAATCCTCTCCGAGTTATATTCGAGATACAACAGCTTTCACAAATAAACTCAATACAATTTCTGATCGGTTGCCAGCGAATAGTATTTTATCTTGCTTTGATGGCTGCAAACTATACCCCCTCTATACCTTGAAAGGAAGGTTTGGATGCATGTAAGATCAAATCCGGTTATTAAGTCAGCTGATAACGTTACAGAATTAATTGAAACTGTTCTTGATAATAACTCATTTTGACTAGGAGATACACATTATAAACAGAAAGAAGGGGTCACGATTGGGAAAGAAATTTGCGTGTGCATACATGAATAAATGGGATGAGCAGTTGATGTCTGCCACTACTACTACAACCACCACCACCACTACTACTACCACCACTACCTTTACTACTTCTACCACCACTTCTACTACTTCTACTACCACCACCTCTAAAACAACTACTACTACCTCCACCTCTACTACTACTACTACTACCACTACTACTACCACCACCACCACTACTGGTACTACTACTACTACCACCGCTACTACTACTACCACCACATCCACTACTACTACTACCACTACTACTACCACCACCTCCAAACACCTCTAATACTACTACTACCACCACCATCACTACTACTGGTACTTCTACAACTACCACCACCACTATTACTACCTATAGGTCTCACTACACAGCTGAATTTTGTTCTTTGTTCTGTGTTTAATAAGGTCTAGGATTTCCCTTGTAAAAATGAATTCCACATAGACATTTTTTGTATTTTTTTTATTTCATAGCAGGAATATAAACCCACATAAAAATGCACAATAAGTGGCAGGTTGACTAGGTTGTTTTTTTTAAAAGAGGGTGCAGTGACACCCTGAGATTTTTTTAAAAAAAGAAGTCCTCAAATGATCATAAATACATGCATATGTTGAAATCCTATAAAAGTCACTTTTTTAACACCAGTGATGTCCTATTGCAGTATATGCTATACCAACCTTTGCCTTACTCATCTGCAGCAAGAAATCAAACTACTATGAACCATTTTGAAAATATTTCAAAACCAAATTACTTAGGCCTTGATTTTAAGCGTAAGAATCATGTTACCGTGGGAAAAAAGGGGCGTAACTGTGTAGTGAGACGTTATACTAGCACCACCTCACTACTTCTACTACTACTCCTAATAAGCTTCTCATTAACGTTAATCCAGTTCTTCTAATTGTAGTCAATCCAATATGAATATTAACCTTTAACACTAGTAGTTAAATTCCACGGTAGAATTCACTTTTAAATCTAATTTATGCAACACTTATAGTAAAACTGTATGAACATCTACTATCACCACCACTACTACAACTAACACTACTACTAGTAATACCATCACCACCACCACTATTACTACTACTACCCCTACTAATATTACTATCACCACCACCACTAATCGATGTACTACTACCACCACTACTACTACGACCACCACCACAGCTACTATAATCACCACCAACACCACTACTACTACTACTATAATACTACGACTACTACCACCATTACTACTACAACTTCTATTAATACTTCCACTATTACTACTACTTCCACTATCTCTACTACTACTACTACTACTACTACTACTACTACTACCACCACCAACCCTCATTCTATTACCACTTACACCACCACCTCTACTACTACTACTACTACTACTACTACCACCACCACCACCTCTAATACTACTACTACCATCACCACTGTAACTACTACAACAACCACTACTAGTACTACTTCTGCTACCATTACAACCACTACTACTACCACTATTACTAATACAACTACCACTACTACTGCGATTACCACCACCACTACTACTACTACCACCACTACTACTATAACCACCAACACCACTTCTACTACTACCATCACTACTACTACTCTACCACCACCAATACTACTACTACCACTATTACTACTAGTTCTACTGCTGCTGCTTCTGCTGCTGTTGTTATTTCTGCCACTGAGTACTATACACGCACGCACACATATAATAAATGCTTTCATGTTTGCTTCTGTCACTGATTCATCTAGTTTTAATGCACGCACATGTATTCACGCGCATGCTTCATATACAAACATACAAACGCACGTACGCTTCACGCTCACATAAACAATGAGCTACGCTGCATTCACATACAAACACATACCCACGTTCACTCACACACATACACAGGCAGCTACTCTACACGTACACAAAATATTTGATCTGTCAATAGAATCATTCAATTTGACCATTTACATCCCAATTGAAAACTTGTAAAAAATTTTGAGTTTTGAAATCGTAACTTCCCATTGAAAACTAATGCCAATTCGAATATAAGAATTCCAATTGAACAGGGTGTTTTTTACTACTTTTATTCCATTTATCTCAGTATTTTACGAACTTTTTGAGCTTCTATTTCATAAACACAGAATTATGATATGATTATTAGTAAAATGATTTCTAAAGGATGATTTTGATATTGTATTGATATTTGCATCATCATACTGAATGATAAATATATGCATGGATATAATATAACTTGTTGCGTGCTCGAGCGCTAGAAACAATTAAACATATTTAATTGAAATTCTGTTGGTGTTGATGTTTATGGAGACGGTGGAAATAGAAGGGAAATATATTTTCTTTAAAAACAAAAGCTTTTATCGGTGTGGTTTTACCGGTGTGGCGTTCAACACGTTGTTAGAATCAGACCATATACATTTATTTGAACTGTCTTTTTTAACTTACTATATCAACACATTAATTTAAAAAATATATTTTCACAATAGTAATTTTTAGAACATTACAGTAAATAAGTTTAAAAATATATAAGGTAAGTTTCAAGACATTTTTTGCAGATATATCCTTATTGAATATGCAAATAGAGATGCATATGAATTCATATTTGTGCATATAAACACCATAATTACTTTTAAATAAACCACATTTGCCTTTTCCCGGCAGTCGGAATTTGACCGGGTAAGCTGGAACCTGGTTGGGGTGTGGTGCCACCCATGTATTGAGGACCCGGTGCGCGGTTGTTTTTATCTTTCTTACATTAACTCAAATATTCCATCTTAACACCACTTAACAAGTAAATTTCGTACAAGCTCTAACTCACACTATCATTCACTCTAATTGCCAACTCCTTTATAAAACATAACCATTGGTGGCTCTTTAAAAGCAGCCGACTTTTTTTGTTTTATGCGTTACTATTTAAACACGCACACACCACTTTAATATGCTTAAAAGCGAGTCTCCAATTATCATAAAACCCAGTACATCATGCACTGCGAGTTAAGACGTAGGTGTTCGAATCATGCATTCTAGTGAGTTTTACGGGGAAGGGCGTATCGTTACTTTTTACTCCAATAGTTTGTGACTTACTTTTATTAAAGAAACACACACGCACAAGAAACTTAGATTTAACCATCAGATGTATTAAAATGTGAACCTCAATCGAGTTTCACGCTCAGTAGTACGAACGAAGACGTAGTGGAGATTGCCCTCCCCTACCGCCACTGCAAATGTGAGTAGGTGGTGTATGTAAGACAGAGACCTAGCTTGGTCAAAGTAAAACAACAGGCGAAGACATTTTGATGGGGGCTCTCGGGTACTCTGCCTTTTTTTTAAAAAATGTAAATGACCAATGGTGCATAAGCATGGGTTTTGTTTGTATATCAATTACTTGGGGACTTTAAATTATTTTGAAAGAGACTAACACTTTACACATTCATGTATATATAAGTGAAATTCGCTTCTTACGACGTGCAAAAAAGTATGACGAACACCGGTTTTTACGGTATCTTCGGTAGTCTGAATCCCTGCCATAACCATATAAAACTATTCATCGGTAGGGCAGGGCACCAGACTATATCGACAGTACCGGATCGATTTTTATGTTTAAATTACCAAAACAAACTTTTTTAATGATACTAACTTCTGCAATACCTAGACAACCCTACATTATATAACACATCTTATAAACATGACTTAGTGCTTGTTAAGATTAATAAATATCTCCTTGAAATAGTACCTTCGGTCAGACGATCACAAAATTTCTCATTTGACAGTACTGTGAAATCTCGATAAATATGACACAAAACATTGTTAAACATCAAAATTTGAGTATAGATGGTATAAGACTATATCTTTATACTTCAAAGTATACAATTGCATGAATTTTATTCAATATAAGCCTATTATTCCCACAACAAAACATGTTTTAAAAAGTACCATAAAGAGTACCATAACGGCTACCGTCGATACCGTCTTTCATTAGCGCTCGATTTTTATTGTACCTTGCGTCAAATTGCGTTGCATTGACTGCATCATTATAAATAGAGTACCTAACAGGAAATCAATAATAAATACTTAGGCTGACATCAGTAGAGCCAATCCAATAAAAGCAAATTTGACCTTTTAACATGCAATATGTCTTTGAAGAGGGTCCACCTCGCATGCGGAAATTCATGGGTTCGATTCCCGTGCGGATCATATCAAAGACTTGGGAAAAATGGTACCAGAGGCTTCCTCGCTTGGCGCTCATAATTTAGAGGATAGTTGCATGTCTGGTCGACCCGGCGTCAGTATAATGTGACTGGGTTGGGTATCGTACCATGTGTCTGCGTCATGACAAATTAACTGCCATAGGACGAGGAGTTGCGGTGTTATAAAATGTGATGGTAAAATAATGTAAAATATATCAAATCAAATCAAAGTTTATAAACACATTTTAGTGATGAACGCATTTAGTCCAGAGTATATACATTGAATTATCAACGGAAACATTTAAAGATTAATTCATATACTTTTTTAAGAACTGTTTCGTACACGAGTATATCATCTTCACTTCGACCTACCTGTATCTGATTCCGAGTAGACTTTCTCTTCAACTGGTTCCATTTCTGTTTTTCTTATTGAGGTTTTAACCGTCTCTTCTTCCTTCGCCGCTGTGGAAAATATATAAAGCGTATTACCTTCATGAAACCTTTCAAATTTTTAAAAATCGATATATTATCAGACATATTAATAGCGCATATTGAAGAATAGAAAACAGTAGTAATAGCGTGATTTTGTAATGTAAATGTAAGATATGAATTAATCCTCTTTATTCATTGAATATTGTAAAGTGTATACGACAGTTATATAGTCATAACAATGTTTGTATGACATATATATTGATAGATATCACAACTACATTGAGTTCATAAATTGTATGCCCTTTTCTTTCATAATTGCATATCCTGAAACAGTGACGAATTTGAGCCCAGAAACATGCTGCACAATTATTTTTTGACAGTGTTTTGGACATAAATGTTAAAATGGAGCACTTTGGGAAATGAAATAGTGGCGTCAGACGAAAAGTAATTGTTCTTAGTGGGGAAAGTTAACTAAATTTAAGACAATATAGCAATCATCCAAAATCATTCTTTTTTCAATGTAAATCGAGGTAATTTAACTAGACGACAATGCTTTTATTTGACAAAAAAAGTTTACATAAAGTTGCAATAACCTTTAAACACCGATGTCTCATTCAGTTTTATAGTTATACTTGCAATCAAACTCTTCCGAAACATGTTCATGTATTTTAGCAAATATTAATGAACTGTTCTGTCCTGGGTGATATCAACAGTCAGGTGCCGCATACATTCACGATATGCAGTATACTATTCATATATATCTACTTTTGACTTACCTATGCCCGGGTCCGACTCGCTTCTATATACTTGAACTCGACGGAATGATTGTCTGGCAAGAGAACTACTTATTTGTTTCTCTTTGCTCTTGAACATATCTCTAAACACAACTGTAATAAGAATTAAGTAAAAGTAATGTTTTGTTATTGTTATTTTCATGGTTTATGTTTGTTTGTTTGTTATTTGTATTGTAAATTAGTAGATAGTGATTTTCGTATCATCTTCAGATATGTATGTTACTTTATATCTGGGATATTAACAAATGCAAGACCTACGACTGTTGGAATAGTAACACACGTTATGATTGTCTGTATATTTTTTCACTCCGCTCCCGAATACATCTCTAAACATAACTGTCACAAAATTAAGTAGATCATGCTAAAAATGATGATTTTTATTTTAATTAACTGATCCATGTTTATTGTTTATTTCTATTGTAAATTGGTAGATCTGTCCGACTTAAAATAGGTATACTTTATATCTAGGTTATTAATAAAAAAGTAGTAACATACGTCTATTGTTTCGTTTTTATTTATTTCTCCAAACTCAGTTGTCCTTACTGTGGATTGTCAGCACAATTAAGGTCGTAATTAAGAAACTATAATCAAAACAGAAAGTTTAATCATTTGAAAAACAAAGTTAATCCCATAGGGTATATTTAAAGTCGTGTGTGTGCCTGGGTGTGGACATGATATTTCAAAGACGCAACCTGACATTGAATTTAGGCCTTCAACACACCTACGTCTGACATATAGTGACTTAACTTCATAAACACTATAGTATACACGTGACAAACACACACTACTCGTATATTTACGACTTATACTTACCTATATCAGAGTCCGAGTTGTCTTCATGTTCCGAATATAGCCTAGTTTCTCCTTCTTCTTTTGTTGCTCCTTTCACATATAAATGTATCAGTGAATTACTTGATATTAATACATTTACGTCCGCCAACAATATCCCTTTAAAAACTGATTACTTAAAATAACCAATTTTAAATACAGTCATTTATGAGAAATTGATATAAGAAATGAAACGATAGTAAAACTGATGCATGTTTGTATTGAAAATTGTTTTGACAATATTTTTGTATTTTTCATTGTAAATGAATAGAACATCATTTTCTTGCGGTTGTTTTATTTCTTTTTGTATTTGATATTAAGAAATGCAAGCTTGAGTAGGAAGTGTTGAATCTAAGTGGACCCAACCACATTTCAAGATGTATTTGAACAAAATGTGTTTAACTAACAAACGCAAGCAAAATGACTGTCTGGCAAATTGATTAGCAGTGTTATAGTTTGTGTTTTCTCTCTCGAGTATATTTGAAATAAATAACATTAAGCGGTCTTGCAATCAAACAAGTCAATAATCCAATCGTGAATTATGTTTTTCTGTATTGTAAATTAATATGTATCATGATGTTAATTTTTTGTCTGGAATAGTAACAAACGTAATGAAGCAATTGTTCTTAGTGGTGAATGTTGACTAAGACAATATAGCAATTATCCAAAATCGTTCTAATTTCAATGTAAATGGAGGTAATTTATCGATTTCTTAACTTTCAAAAGGGAATGTAGATACAGTGACGACATGTTATCAACGTTTTAACAGTTTTTTTTTATTATTTAGTGTAATCAATCACTCGTTATTTACACTGTCCTAGCTGTTTAACTTACAATATGTGTTTTTATTTAACATAAAAGAGCAGAAATCTTTCAACTAGACTTTCAAACAAATTATAGAATGAAAATGAACCAAACAAAATTCTGTTGACATTACCGCCTCTACAAACTTGAGACAAATATAGTTAACTTTATAAAAAATCGATGTCTTATTTTTGTCTCGCCGCGATGAAGGAGATACGATATTAAAGTGTTGCTTTTCCGTCGACGGCGACGACGGCGTCAAACATTTATATTTAGCTCCGACGTTAAGTTTTCGTTTTTACACTATTTGTCAACAAGTATAAGTGCTAGGACACTCATACTTGGATCATAGTTACAACTAACACCCTGCATCACATTATATACTGCAGATGATGACTGTGACCTTCATTTCATGGTCCATTGACATTGTTTGAAGCTGAAATCTGCATTTACCTCCAACGTTAAGTTTTCATTTTTACACTATTTCTCAATAAGTACTAGTGCTAGGACACTCATTCTTTGGTCATAGTTACAATTAACACCTTGGATTACATACTATAATGCAGATGCTGAGTACTTTTTTTTTAATTTATTTAAAAAAAAGTGTAACCTTTTTTATTGTTTTATTTTTATTTTTTTAAATATGTTTTACTTAGAAATACTGGTTAAAGTTTTGTGAGCAACTACCATAAAGTTAAATCTCTTAATGTATTTTATCGAAACTTCACACAATAATTCCTACAATATTTCTTAGTCATTAAACCTACTACATTAACCAAGTCAAAGCGGACACGGCGAGATATATCATTCCGCGGAATCCTTGTATATTAAAGTTATACTTAAATGAAAATCCTGACTAAAACTTTTAAAGTTCAAGTAAAAAATAACAAGCTTTAGAAATAATACTTAAGTAACCTTGTGTGTGCTTAATTGAATCGTAGTAATTATGGAAAGAAGACTCGCGTTTTATGATTTGGTGGCCACTTTTTACGAAATTGTGTGATTAATCTTCGTAATCACAAACACATTGTATTATACGCACAATGAAATCATCTATATTTCCATAGGGTAGTATCTAAAACCTTATGTAATCGATGTTTGTTTAGCTTGGGTTGGTTTTATTTTACTTTGTCCAGGAAATAAATTGGTTATGTGAACTAATCAACATCATGTTTTAATGGCTTACATCACCGATATTGACTTCCTTAACTAGTCCTATTTGAAACATATATAGTTCGGTTCGCGCAGACTATTGGTAGTGCGTTTGACGCGACACCGGTGAATCAAACGAAAATGGCATAATATTAATATTCGTTTGAAAAGTATTTACTTCAAGTTGTTCAGATCGAATCATATAACAGCAATGATCTGCAAGTATGACTACCTGAGTACATCTGTTATACTACCAATCAAGTTATTTAATATAATTACACATATATTTCAAAGGGACTTTATGGAAACACTATTAATGTCACTCAAATTGGACATCGAAGTACATGTAATTATCTCTGAAAGTGTCTGTTAAATTACCGATGAAACAATTACTAAAACTTACAATGCTTCTTTGATCAATGAAATAGTTATTACTCGCCTGTTCTTTCCTGTTCTGTATCAACAGTCACTATGGTATACAAGTGGCAAACATACTTCCCATATATTTACGACTTAGAATTACCTGTATCAGAATCCTGATTGACTTCACGTTCAACTTGATCCGATTCTTCGGAAGTTAACCCTTCTTCGTTTGTAACTCCTTTCAAAAATAAATGTATCAGGGTATTAATTTACGTCCGCCACTAAAATCCCTTTAAAGTAATGATTTCTTGAAATAAACACTTTTAAATACAGTAAATTATGAAAAAGTGAAATAAGAAAAGACTCGGTAGTAAAGCTAATGCATGTTTGTATTTAAAATTGTCTTGGCAATTATTTTGTCTTTTTCATTGTAAATGGATAGCACTGTAACAGAGTTGTTAGTGGTACTTATAAGGCAGGGTTTATAGTATATTCTATACATATAGATATCTAAGTAACATTAAAGTGTTTCTATTTTGTATTGGTCTTCAATCTTGAATTTAAATTCGTTTTTTAAGTAAACTAATAACTCAAGATTTCTGTTGCAGGCAAATTACATTTTATTTCTTTGTTTGGAATAGTCAGGGTCAGGATTTTTATCAGTAACTAGTCCGTTGGTCGAGTGAACTTTCTGGCCAAGATAGAAAAATAAACAATCTGAAAACTGCAAAAAAAGTAATGATCCTAAGTCTTTACGGTATTTATTCTTTCTATATTTTATTGCTGTAAATATCATTTGTAAATTTTACATTTAACATTCATCAACGATAACTTTATCATGCAATTTCGTGTCGAGTCTCCAAGGACACTTTTCATTACCAGCCAAGCTTATGCATGGCAATCAATTAATTCAGGACGAATTCCCCAACTAGAATGCGACCATGCAAAATAGCAGGATAGTACAGTTCCCGATTATTGACAGGCGTATCGATATTCCACATATAACACAAAATATCATACGAGAACCAGTCACATTGAACACTGGTAACACCGCACGTGTTTGTCAGACAGCTCCATCAAGTTTTGATCGCAACGGTTCCTCAGCCATGACGGCCACCAATTACACAATTATGCACGAAGTAAATCACTCAACAAGTGCTTACTCAACATGTGACAAGCCCGTGCTAAGTGACACTGCCTTAGATTTATCTAAACAAAACAGTCAACGTTCTGTGAACGATAACATCATTTCGCCGGCTAGGTTTCAAAGTAACGTAAATGTACAACTTAGCAGCCCTAATCAGAATCTGATTTTTGCAACACCAATAAATGTTGCACCGTCTAACATTAAGGACAAGGGTCCTTTTCCCACTAGTCCCGAATCCGGATCGCATCGACACAAATCGACTACCCGTAAGAATTCCAGTCGTCGTCAACGAAACGTTTCGTCGTCACCAGCCCATAGTCAATCCAGTGTTACCCACAGTCGTGAAACGCGTTCCACTCAGATAAACAGGAATAGAAATGTTAATATGACATCACCTGTTTCTAACAGTAAACATACAGACACTGGTTAGCGGTTACGGGAGAAAGTGCGTCTGAAAGTGGCATTATTAAATGTACAAAGTCTTATCTCTAAAAAACTTAAATAAATTGCATTCTTCAGAAATTATGTCAATTTTTAATAAGAATGACATAATTATGTTTACAGAGACATGGTCGAACAAATTGCACGAGTTTGATGTCGAGAATTTTGAACATTTTGAACTACATAGAATAAAATCAAATAAATGCAAGCGAGATTCAGGTGGTATAATTATATATGTACGAAATACAATAGTGAGTGAAAATACTGTATTTTTTCAAAGTGATGATGACATTTTATGGTTGAAACTTGATGGCGGATATTGTTTTTTTTGGAAAGTGATTTGTTTGTCGGTCTGTGTTATGTTATGCCTGAAGGCAGTAGTAGATTTTATTATATTGACCGAAATGTTTTTGATAGATTAATTGAGTCTGTTGCTTTAATACACAATGAAACAAACAGTTGCTGTAATATATTGTTGGCTGGTGACTCTAATAGTCGTACTTCAAACTTTTGTTTCCTATGATTGTTTTGATTTCTTACCCGATGATTATACCGCAGATTCATTTACGCCTACAACTTCTCAAGATAAAGGTCATATAAATAGCAATGGCATTGTCTTTTTGGATTTGTGCAAGCAGACTCGTTTGCGAATTTTGAATAGGCGTATTGGAAATGACGCTGGTGCTGGTAAATATACGTTTGTACGTCACAGAAGATCGGTGTTGTTGACTATGTTGTAGTATCAGAATCCCTTTATTCATATTGTAAAATGTTTACAGTACATGATCCTAATTCTTTATCAGACCACTGTGTAATTATGTGTTTTTGAGTTTAATGAAAATGTTGAAAATAAATATGCAAATACAAAGA